>JAKUAG010000021.1:0-205746 GCA_030562885.1 Sungouiella inulinophila
ATTCAGTGACTGTGGCGGTGGCGCTTTTCTGGGGGCGGTCCAGTAGCTGCTATTCTATCAATGTAACCAATACCCGGGAAAATGTCATAGGTGTAGTTATCCATATCTCAAACTGGCAGAGTTTCTCAATGCCAAGGATTCTTCCTCCTGAGTAAGCTCCAAACACCCTTCGGATATCAGCTTAGTGATCGACAATTACCTTACCATCTTGACAGTTTGCCAGATTCAATGTATCCTCTAGAACTGAAAAGAGCACAGAGCGCACCCCGTCTCCAACGATCATCTATGTCGGATCCTTGACCAGTAACTCAGTGCCGAATGCGAGATTTTCGGTGATTAAATAACTGAGAATAATCGATCTTTTGGCTGGAGCAGCTTGTCTACAACCCATATCGAGCGAGAGGTGGTGCGATTGAGAAAATAAGACAAATCGGGAATTACAAAACTTTTATAGAAACATCAAATTTAAAATAAAAAAGAATCTCTAGTATGGAAGCTGAGAGCCGTCGTAGCTCAAGAACTCACCGTTGTTCTCAGGTTTTAAACCCTCGATCAAAGTCACCAAGCTCTCAGCACTCTGAGCTGGAGTAATAGCGATCGCATCAAGGCCCAAGGCTCCAATGACCGGCTTACCCATGTCGCTCAGTACAACACCAGGATGTACGGCAATAGTGATCGAATTCTTCAAGAGCGGGTTCTCGCTGTTGGCGTGCTCGAAAGATGTATGCTTGGCATGGAAATTCAAGGCTGCCTTGGACAAGCCGTACCCGAATGTCTTGAGCTGCAAGTTGCTGATGGAGGCTGCAACCGTCGAGGTGTAAATCGACTTCTTGGTGACACCTTCGTGCTCCCTGGTCCAGTAGGGATAAATGGCCTGGTAGAACTTCACGTTGGTCAAGCCGTTTCCCTCGAATTGCTCCGTGTAAGACTCAATGGTCTGGTCGAGAGTAGTAGCAGCAGGATCGGCCTCAAAACCAATACCGGCGTTCTGAATAAAAACATCCACACCGTGTTCTTCCAAAAACTTCAGCTTGGCGAGCGCACTCTTCAACTCATCCACAGAATCAGTGACATCCAACTGGATGATCTCAATGTTGGATTTGTTCAACATCTTAAGATCACCAGCACGTTCCAAAGAACGCGAAGATGCGACAACGAGGTTGTCCTTGTTCTCCGAGAGTTTCTTCACAAGCTCAAACCCAATGCCTCTGTTAGCTCCTGTAACGATGTAAGTGGTAGTCATTTTATTATGCTTTCTTGATATTCAATTGAATTAGTTGATGATCCCGTTACATCTGTCAATGCTGCCTCTTTTTATATCACTAGATGACAAATTCGAGTTCGTTGACGTTGGTGCTGTGCTCGGATATATTACCAAATCGGGCATGTGCATAACTCAGCACATAATTGTCATCAGCGCATGTACACAAATGTGGCTGCACTTATCGCACTGCATAATTGTCCATAAAAGGACATGAGCGATCACATCCGTCGCTGTCGTTGGCCTAAATCACGAAGTTGCAATATTAGGATTAGTAAGTCGGAAATTTTCCCATTTCCATCACTCAGATAAGCCGAATGCTCTACGTTGCAAATATCCATGTCTTTAGGCCCCTTCTGGATGTGTAATTAAGCTAGTGAAGGGATGAATTTGAAGCAAAGAAAAGGTCTGATCGGAAATATAACACCTCCCAATTTGCACGCCAGGGCCAATGGGTTGATAATGATATGATTTATCATGTTCCAAGTGGAGTTTATAAGTCTTGTGAATTTTGAAGGTACTCTCTTGTATTTGGATTGCCTCTTCACATATGGATTCTACAAGTGAGAACAACTGATAGAACATGCAATATTATGCGGACACTCACACAAAAATGAGTAGCATTGGTAAAGAATTTGATCCCTAAAAGAATCGGCAGTCTCCAATTCAAGGTAACTCGTCAAATCTATTACCCAATCCTGATTTCGTGAAAGATGAAAGACACATCTAGGAGATAACCCAATCTTCGAGGGTTGTATTGTATTTTGGCTAAGTTTCTCATGTTGGTGGTAAAACGCAGAGGAACGAACGATTACAATATGTGTTAATACCCAGAAACAACAAACTGGATAATGTTTCGTTGGCTTGGTACAAGTTTCTGAGCCGATATGCACAGTCCACAGTGTGAGTGTCGCTCCAACGGATAATGACCCTTTTCTCCGAGAGATTTTGCCTCCTCGAACACCACTCCTCTGATAGAACCACTAATGGAGAGGATGTTGTGGTTCTTGCCTTTATTTTGCAACCGGCGTGCATAGAGGATGCTTATAAACTGTTCGCGGAGGTCTGACCAATTGTGGTCAAATGAGTCCGAAAACGAAACAATCTCCGGAAGTAAGACGATTTCTGTTCTTCGGTATCTTCGCAGACGCGATTTGTAGCATTTATTCGCAACAGTCGAATATGCACTGCTAAGTATATATTAGAAATCAAAGTACGGCACCACTCTGATTGTGGATTTCCTAACCGTTGATCGCCAAATTCAAAGCTCAATTCAAGCACCCATATTTCAATTTCTGCCCTTTTTTTTTGAGATTCCAGTGCATGTATTATTCTGGAAAATACATTGTTTCATACATGCCAGCGGGCCATTCTTCGTGAAACTTTATCCGAAAATCAACAGTGAAACCTAGATGAGTAGCCAAGCGCCTTGATAGCAATGGTAGCCTTCGAGAAGGGCTGTACTTCCGGCATACTTAGCCAATTCCCGCGAATCTTAGATCATGAGAAAGATCATCAGAATGCGTAATCCAAGGACCTAAATGTCGGATGACGTCAGCGAGTCATCCGGGAATATGGAGCAAAGGCGGAGGCACCAAAAATTGCAGGAACCTAAGTCTTACCTAATCCCTAACGAAGCACACTCAAGTAATACTGGAGTTGCTGTAACGAAATGTCAAACTTTAAACATCTAGCTGGCTTTCCTCGAAGAGGCAGTCAACGATCTTAGTCTATGATTTTAGTCTACGATTTTGAGAGGACTACTCTCATTAGTGACCACCGGCCCAAACCAAATAAAGCAACATTCAGCCCGATTTCATGTAAGCTCTAATACCACCTGCAGGGTTGGTGACCCACATTCTGGAAACTCCGATCGACCCCAGATCGCCGATGCCGATTCTGATATTCGTCACCAGCACTATGCTAATTTTGTCTCCCACTAAATGGCCTCCTTGTATCTTTCTAGTCCTGGGAATCTAAATTCACCAGAAGAAATCTCAGGCTTCCAGTCGGCGGTTTCTGAACTCCGTACCTTTATCCCTAGACTGTGCGGCTGGAATGAACTCTCCTGTCAATCTGTCATCCTGCATGTCGGTAATAACTAGCCATTTTCTGCCGACTGCCGACTATCCCTGGATTTAGTGCACTGATATCGGCTGTTACAATTGCCGAATTTGAGAAGTTGGTGGTTTTCCACCATGACACTACGCTTCGTGTTTGGGGACGAAGAAATGTCCATCAGCCTCAATTGCGATGAAAACATCACTCAATTGCGAAGAAAACATCTTCGTGCGAAACGAGGCACCCTGTAGGGTGGAAATAGCTCTTCGCCGATGTCTTATCGTTGCGTCGGAGTGCGCAAGATTACTCCGACCACATACATAGCTCGCTTCGGTTCCAGCCTTTCAAGCAGCCGGTCCAATTTTACCGATATGACATTCCATTCAAAACATTATAAAAGGGTCTCGTTCCCTAGTCAGAATTTATCCCATTAGTCAATCAGTTCATAATGAGTTCAAGTTCTTTTCTGGAAACCGATCACGAAGCAAAGGAATACATGGGAGACAACAACTCCCACACCCAAGACGAAAATGATATCCAACGTATTTTGACAGAAAGTAAAGGTGTTAACCTGATCCGCAGCATATTGAGTGAAGATGCCGGTCTGCTTGGTCCCTTGGAGCAGAGTTACGACGTGGAGAAGGTGTTGACCAGACCAGACCCTAACTCCACCTTGCATCCGGAGGACGAGTGGAGGTATCCAATTGACGAGGACACCGGGTTGAGAATTGTGGAGTTTGTTCATGGCGACAAAATGAATCCCAAAAACAAAGGAAAAGGCACTAAATGGCTTTATACTCTTATTTTGGGTCTGATGTGTTTCTCAGTGGCTCTTGGTTCGGCTATTGTCACTGGTGACATTGAGGGTCCCATGAAGACGTTTGGAGTGTCACAGGAGGTGGTGATTCTTGCATCCGTGACCATGTTTGTCACCGGTTTTGGCGTCGGGCCCTTGTTTTTCGCTCCATTGTCGGAGGAAATTGGCCGTCAGATCGTCTACGTTACTACACTCGGATTGGCTCTTGTTTTCATCGTTCCATGTGGCGTGGCACAAAACATTGGCACATTGATTGTCTGTCGTTTGATCGATGGTATTCTTTTTAGCGGACCCATCACATTGATCGGTGGATCTTTGGCTGATATATGGGAAGCCAACGAACGTGGTACGGCTATGGCTGTGTTCTCAGCCGCTCCATACTTGGGTCCTGTCATGGGCCCCATTTTCGGTGGTTTGTTGGGTGATTTTGCCCCTACCTGGAGATGGATCTACTGGGCTTTTCTCATCATCGCTGGTTTCTTCTACACTCTCTTGGCCTTGTTGGTACCTGAGACCCACCATGCCACAATCTTGAAGAGAAGAGCAAAGAAGCTCAGAAAGATCACCGGTGACGAGAAGTACAGAGCTGTTTGCGAGTTGCAGGAACGTTCCTTAGCTGAAGTGGCTAAGGTCTCCTTGTTGCGTCCATTCTTGCTTTTGTCTGAGCTCATCGTCTTCTGCGTCACCATCTACATGTCTATCCTTTACGGGTTGTTATACATGTTCTTCTTCGCCTACCCAATCGTCTACCAAGAAGGTAAAGGATGGTCGGCGTCCAAGACAGGTATCATGTTCATTCCTATTGGTGTTGGTGTGATCCTTGCTGCGGTCAGCTCACCCTGGATCAATAAGGATTATAACAGGAGAGCCCAGGTCTTCAGAGACAGAGGCGAGCTTCCTCCTCCTGAGTTGCGTTTGATTCCTATGATGTTCGGATGCTGGTGTATACCTGCGGGCTTGTTTGCCTTCGCTTGGTCCTCATACCCTAGGTTGTCATGGGCAGGTCCATGTTTTAGTGGGTTTGCCTGCGGATTTGGCTTCCTCTGCCTATACAACCCTGCAAACAATTACATTGTGGACTCTTACCAGCATTACGCAGCCAGTGGTTTGGCTGCCAAGACCTTCATTAGATCGCTTTGGGGTGCTTGTGTGCCATTGTTTACCATTCAGATGTACCACCGTTTGGGCTATCAGTGGGCATCTTCGTTGATGGCTTTCATTTCGTTGGCCTGTTGCTTGATTCCTTTTGTATTTTTCTTTTACGGTGCTAGAATCAGAGCATTCTCCAAGTACGCCTATTCTCCAGAGAAGAATCAAGAGGATTAAAAAGGCGCAATTGATTGATTGTGAGATCTGTTTATTTATTTTTCTTCGGCTAGCTAATTTAATGACAACGAATCAAGTAACAAAAGGTAGGATTGATAATCAAAAGATGAAAAAGATCACTTATGGTAGCAACGGCAATCAAAGAAGTATACAAGGCCCTTTGTCTTAGTTCATGTGAAAATTTTCTCACTATTGAAGGAATTGAAGGAATTTAAGGGAACGAGTCATCAGCAAGTTATTTTTAACGAATTAAGGATCAGTATAGCATTTTTGAGCCATCTGAGGTTTCAGCCCAGGAGAAGCTCTTCAGAGGATGTGCTTTCCACAATTCTTTTTTTTCTACGATTCCGGATTGTATTCTCTAGCTGGGGAAAACTATCATTCTGCAACTGGGGAAATGGCAAAAAAAAATCCCCGAAGAGATGGAATGAAAACGTAGTTCTAAAATTTCCCCGAAATTCACCGAAATTGAAAGTGGTTGAAATTGAATGTCCACCGTCGCTAATTAATGGCTAGCAAATATCTGTAAATCAGCATAACCAAATTCAGCTCGGGCCCCTCTAGCTCAAAGAGGAATTTAACGAGTCGTTGAATCTTAAGACATTTGATGGTTGCAGACCGTTCTTAGACATTATCTGGCATGAATACCAGCACATCATCACTCTAAGAATAAGCTAGGGCAAGTGCGCGTTATGGCCAGTTGGAAACTTTCCCTCAGGGGACACTTTCTGAGAATTTGTATTTTGTCTAGAAATAAGAGACTCTTTCCAACCGTGTCCGGTAGAGCGACTTGAATTAAAAAATAGATTCAGCCTTACTAAAGGAGAAATTCAAACCATTCGAAAAGAACTTCTGGGATTTCATGACAAATACTTGTGACAGCGACGGTGCTGGAATATTCGTCATTTAGAGCATCTAGGCAGAGGTCTGAAGAAAATTCACATTCTTCTCCACTCCAGGGCTCATACGTAGTCAAGGAACTGGGCTGAGTCAGAACCTGATAGCGAGTCCATACTCGTATCGTAATCTGAATCTGAAAAAATCACCTGAGTGAAAGCTTAGACTCTCATCCTGATGGATTTTAGCGTCCTGGTCGGTAGCGAGAGACCCTCTGGGGACTACCAGGAGGGGGTCTTGATGAATCTGTGATGCCCAGTCGAAAAGAAGACATTGAACGATTTTTTTTTTTTCATCGTAGATCAAGATAATAATGGATAAATTAAAAGTACAACTAGGAAAGCTAGAACATCTTCATAAGTGTTATTTTTTCTTTTTTTTTTTTTTTAGTCATCGTCAGATAAAATAAGAATAAGCTTCACAACATATAGAAAAGGAAAATCTGAAAACTCTCGTATCGAATCCTGGGTAGCGAGGTACTCCTAGGCAATTCGGTACTTATACGATATCATCTAAGAATGATCAATCTTTAAATTTCTAAGAAGCAATCTCACGCTCCAAGGCATCCTTGATGGCAAATAGACCTAACTCCCATGCCATGATGAGAGCAGCGACGCCCACAGAAACATTCAATGTGAACATCGACGTGTATCCGTGGAACTCAAACAGATGTATGACCGGCTCGGTGGATTCCATAAACACCATGCCTCCACAGACTAAGCAGAAACTGACAATCAACTCAGACATGGGGCCCAGTGGAAGCGTCAATTCATGAGTATTGGTATGTGTCCATGCACAATAGAAATAACTAAGCAATCTGAACAAGCATGCCATAATAAACATGTTACCCCACTGAATGTGAATCTCAGTGGACAAAGGCGAAGCCTGCTCATGCTTAGACATAATGATGCCTGTCCAGTAGATGGTCAAGATAGGAAAGGGGTTTGGCGAGAAACCAGGAGTGGCCTTGACGATATTCGAGATAGTCTCGGAGTCGGTAACATACGACAAGTTGTCCTTTGCCTTTTGAAATCTCCAGGAACTCAACTTGCGTTCCACCAAAACACCACAAAGACCGCATCCAATGTAAATGAAAGCAATGGACGCATGTTGCAAGTCCTTTGCAGTCCAGGGGCCTCCCGAGCCAGCCAAGTGTTCCAAGAAAACATTGGTGGATCCGTAGATCAAAATCAACGCCGATTCTACAAACTCCATGGTCCAGAGCCCACTCGATTGCAAGCGGAGCCAACGGTCAGTGGCTCTTTTCACAGTGACAAATCGATGGTTCCAGGCCCAGCCTTTACTGCGGAAAGCACCTGAGTAACGGGCTAGTGTCACCAAGCCTAAAACAAAGAACACGCCACCTTTAATAAAGTGTGCGATTAGGTTGAACATAGTGCCATCATGGCCATACACAAAGTAAGTTGCAATGCCGGTGGGAAAGTAGATGAGGAAGTATGCAAACAGGGCCCAATTGAATATGCCGGCGAAGGCAAGCGAGACCTTTCCAAACACTTGGGTAGCCTTCTTGAAAGCAGGAAATCTTAGAAGCAATAGAGCTATTTTAGACGATCTGCGTGGAAGGATCAGATTGTTGGACGTTTGCAAGTGGTCAACATTCCCTGAAAACTCTTCAAGCTCAAACGAGTCATTGCGAGAGTTCGATTGAGTAATGCTGATCTCGGGAGCATGTGTTGAAGAGAATAAAGGTTCGTTATCGTGGTCATGCTCCAACTCGCCGTACTCAAATGCACAATCGATGGTGAGATACTTGTAGGTAGTTGTCAAGGCTGCCACCACCCAGTGCACAATTGAGCCCAAGAAAAGCAAAATCGTCATGGGACCAAATGCACTGTGCGGATACAATTCCTCAATGGAGGCCACAAAGATCCAGTAGTTTGCGGCAGAAAGCAATATGAGCGCTGTATGGGCCGTCAATGCTGGCAAGTACATCCAGTGATGGATGTTCCAGAACATAAGCACAAAAGGGTACAAGAACACATAAGAACCAAAATATATGATGATATGGAGCCATAATGCCGAGCGATGTGATGAAGAAGCATTGAAGTACGTTTCGGTGTTGTAATTCTCCCAATATAAGCGCTCCTCTGGCAAGAGATTGGTCTCGAGAATCGGCACGCCATGGTGGTGGTCATTGCGGTGCGCAACGGGAACTAACGTTTCAACCAAGCTACCAGAAGATTCTGGCGATGAAGGTAGATCATCCGAAGAAAGGTTGTGCAAAGCCAAATGGCTGTCGACGTCCATCTCAATGGCCCAAGCCAACGAAACTAGGCCAGCGGTAAGAAGAAACTGGTGCACATGCATGAAGAAGTCAATTGAAAGTCAGGACAACAGGAAGAGTCAAAATTGTAGAGATGATCTCACTGCAAAATTACAAAGAGCAGTGATATAAAAATCGAAGCAGTTAGGCTTTTCGAATCTAGAAGGTATTTTATAAGGTGAGTCTGGGTGCTGCAAAAGCATGCACACAAACGGTTCCAAAAAAGTCCGCATCACGCTCATCTATAGCATTCGGTTAGTAATGCAGCCGGATATCAAGAGCCGTCGGAATGTTTATTGTCTTACCGCCAAAGATGGCGGGGCGGAGTGGGAGCACTGAGGATCGGAGCGACTAGGCTTCCGAAACCATGCCATGTATCATGCAAGTTTTGTGAGAGTTAAGGTGGGTGCTGCAAACGCCTGCAGGCAAATATTTCTAAAAAAAGACCACGTCATATCATCCTTACTATTCGGTTGGCAATGCGGAGGGAAATTACGAAAAGTTTCGAAGTGTTAGTGCTTTGCCGTAGAAGACGAGGAGAAATAGCGGGGCAATATAAAAAATCAAGGTTGATGATCAGGAAGAAACATTTCAGCTTTTTGGCCCCGCTTACGGCTCCATCCTCCGCTTGAGTCCTCTCTTGCCTTCTCTACTGCGCCTTTTTATTGGGATTGTATTGTTGAATGACTTCCTTATTGATCCCCGATAAAAAGATTACATGACTCAATCAGGGCAGCAAATGGCGATTTATTTGGTTTTGAGAACTGACGAGCAACGTTTTGCGGTCTCTTCTGATCAGTTGACGGTCTAGGCTATGGTTTAAAATAAGAGTGAAGATAAATAAATAAATAAGAACATGATAGATCAGTAGTACTTGAAACTAATTTCTTAGTAATTCATGATATAAATTTAGCTCGCCTCTATATGAATATACATCGAAAAGTCTAGGTTGGTTCTCTTTCGACCCTCGAACACACCAGCAGAATAAAAATGCTGGGATGTGCTAGGTTGCATGGGACGGAGTAAGTTTGCTCCAAATCCAATTCAAATTACGCCTCTTACTTCTTGTTTCGACCGCAACTCTGCTCTGAACAGCATGTCTCCGGCCGGCTTGGCCAGATAGCTTGCACATTGCTTATTCTTGGGCTTGAATCCCAATAACGGGGAGTCGCCACCAAATCGCCATCGGCTAACGTCAACACAGCTCAATAATGATTGATTTCCTTGTCAAGTACTCTAATTTGGAGTACGTGTAACCAATAAATCGGAACCTTCCGTGGAGCAGCTCGTCAACTTGCTCTGCGCCTGGCAGGGTTTGGCGACATATTTTCCAATTTTTCAATGGTAAAGTATCGGTGTTGGTGAAAGACCGCAACTTTGAATAGATGGTGTTCCTAGAAATTAGTGCCCAATCAACTCCTCTGAAAGCTGGAGAAATGTTTTATTCGTGGGCCCCTCCATGATCTCTTCACTGCTGGTGAAGCAAGCGACGGATCAACCTCTCAGCCTCTGGTGACCAAATCCTCCACGATTATCATTGACATCTGGATGATCTTTCTGTAAGTCTCACGGGGCCCTCCAGGACAGAATGGTGGCCAACCAGTTAAACACTTGAACATAACAGCTCCTACTGACCATCAATCACACTGCTGGCCATTCGTGCAGCGTAGATCAGGGCGATGGACAGCAAAAGATACCTTTAAAGCTGCCGGTAATGGAACGAATCGAAAGGAGCTGAATTGTAACGCCACCTCGATGATCAACAAAGAATCCTAAACGTATCAAGGTAATTGCAGATGAAAGGTTCAGTCTTGGAGGAGTGGTATCGTTAGCATTTTAAAGCGGCATGCTCAAACACAAAGAACAAAAAGTCGAAATATTTGGAGATTTAGCCCAAGCGAAGTACATGCTCAAATTGAAACAGCAATATTGGAAACCTGAGCAGTCAATGGAAGAGTACGTATTTGTTTTCTCACGAACAAGATCAAAGGATTTTTTATTCTAAATTATTCGAAGGGGGTCAGAAGCCCCAAAGGATAATTTTTTTTTTATTTCGAAAATCATATGTAATTATAATGGACTTCTAATTATAGAGGATTGACGGATGTAAAGGCCACTTTTTTATTTTTTTGTAAGCAAAGACTGGGGTTCTAAAAAAAAACTAGACAGTCGAGTAATGTCGAGTGATTGTCGACTTGATAGCTCCAACTTTTCGGTAAGAAAAAAAAACGCTTTAAGTCAATACGGACGTTTTTGTTTCTAACAAATCAACTGAAATCCAAAAAGTACGATGAAGATCGAATGTGTTTGAAAAAAAAGTTGTTTAAATGTCCGCCACCGCTAATCAGTAGCTAACGACGGTCGGTTCTGCCGCAAGAAATATCCGACGCTTGAGCTCCGGCTCATCTAACTCAGGGAGGTTTCTCCGAGGATACGCACCCCATCGGGTTCGTCAAGCATGACGGTAAACAATAAGAAGATTCTCATCCAGCGGACGGTAACTGAAAGAATTCGAAGGAGTGTAACCTTACTGATCCCACGGACGCTGGAACAAGGGAGACCTCAGGGATATGGAGGTGCTTCTAGATGATCCCGAAACCGGACAATCGAGGAAAATTTGTTCAGCACGGGAGCCTTGAGGGTCAGTGGGTTTTTTTTTCTTTTTACGAATCAAGATTATATATTTTAGCGAACTACTAAACTATATAACTAAACTAGGAGGAAATTAACAAAACCCCCGTGGTAGAAATTGAAAATATTAAATCCGAAATCCAGTGAGAAAAGTTGAAAAGAAAAATGAAGAAATAAATGACTAAAGGTCTGCCACCGCTAATCAATAGCTAGTGACTATCTGTACTCTTCGAAATAAGCCTGCGTACTCAGAGTGAAAAAGGAGGAGTCCGTCAAATGCTCCTTTGTGGTCTTCAGTGGATGATCCGTAACCGAAAATGATTTCGTCACGGCTCTTCCATACTGAGTTCTTTTGGTGCTTCTGAAGTCGAAAAAAGGCATTTTTAAAATCACAGTGGTAGGTACTGCAGATAACATGTACATATAACTCTCATCAGACAGAGAGCATTTAGTCCCAACCAAGTCCGATATAGTGTAATGGCTATCACGGTTCGCTCTCACCGAGCAGATCGGGGTTCGATTCCCCGTATCGGAGTCTTTTTTTCATGCATTCGGCGAAGAGATTTGATCCTGTCATAATAACCGGCTAATTGTCAGGACTTGTCTTCACAAATCCTTCTGATGACTTCGAGCAAACCGTAAATGACATGGAGCCGCGGCTCACAAAAGCTAAGCAACCATTACTGGCTATATAAATACCCAGGCAATCGTGGCCACTTTGCCTGTGCCTTTCAATCTCCGTGAAAGCACTCTATGTTTGGAACAATGCATTTTCTAGCCCAGCAGACAGTGCAGCATTATTAGCATAGGAGTTTCGATGAGTGCGAAGAGGACTATCTTACTTCGCTGAAGTTGCCTGACACATCAAGACGCATCAAGACGCATCAAAAAGCATCAAATTACAACAGGGCCCTCAAGTCTACAGTGGATGAATGCTTTCGCTTTTCTCAACGGACTCCTAATTCGCATCTAATACCGAATCACACGCCATTACGAGCCCAGAGATAGGAACTTGCTTCTAAAGTCAGACATTCATACATGTCTTTGGCCTTTGTAGACCCCAGCGTTGAAAAATGGGTAATTGCTAGCAAACTGAATGGGTACTTGCTGACAAGCTGATAGGTTCTCACACGTCAACACAGACCATTGTCATTTGCTTCAGATTGTCGTGATATTCTCAATGCGGTGGTCTCTAACCGAGAGATTCGTACATGCAGAAAAAGACAATCGATGTACTGCTCTGAATATGGCTGTAGCAAAAAATTCAAAAGAGATGCCCCTATTATGACGCTGGAATCAGAAAATATCTATACCCCACCAATAACGCACATATGTTGGCCGTGACCAATAAGCGTTCTCCACCAAATTACGGCTATTGTTCCCGGACTACAATCTTCCTTCCTGCGCATTCCTTATCAGTGAAAAATGGCCGTGCCATGAGGCGCACGGCACCGTTACGCCTAACAGTCCAAGCACCTCGAAATCTCGATGTTGAGTGATTTCGTCTCAATGGCCCAGTCTCTATCCATTCCTGGGTTCCATAATTGAGTGGCTTCCAAGAAAATTCTTGACGTTGACATTATCTCATACAGGAACTTCATGTCTAGGCTTCCGAACCATTGGAGGGCATTTGCCCTTCTTCGACCCCATTTCTCCATTTAACGCCGCATGCATGATTTGCATCTTTTTGCCTGTTAGGACCCAATTAACGCCCGCTTCGGAATAATTGATTCGGCACGTGAGTGTCGAAGAGCCCTCGGAATGCCTTATCTAGTAGTCACTTCCTCAAGGCTGCCTGAGCCTATAGTACTTAAAGCGGTGAAATTTCCACCAAACACCGATTAGACTCTTCGCTTTCTATTTTCTCAATGGTGTCTTTGAAGATCGTGGCCCAGGCCTTTTTCGCAGCCACTGCTCTCGCCAAAAGAAAAGTGTTCATCGACAACGATGGCTTGACGCCGTTGGAGGTGGTGCTTCCGCTTCTTGCAGACATGGAAATTGTGGGTATTTCTGCCAGTTTTGGTGACCCCTCGCTCGTCGACGCCTTGGGCGTGGCCTCCGATATTCTCGCCAACTACTCCATCTCCAGCTGTGTTCCATTATATGCTGGGCCCGAGAAGCCATTGTTGAGAACAAAAAAGACTTTCGATGTCTGGCAGCAGCTCTACGGTGAGTTCGTGTGGAAAGGTGCTTGGGATGACTCCTACGAGGACATGTACGTGATGTCCGAAATCACTTACAACGAGTCCATGCCTGCTGCCATGGCCCTCATCAATGCTGTGAAGGAATACCCAGGCGAGGTGGAAATCTACGCCGCTGGCTTGATGACGACAGTGGCCCAGGCCCTCTCGATGTGGCCTGGTCTTGTCCAGGAAGTCAAGGCTCTCTGGATCATGGGAGGTTTCATCGACGGTCAATATGACCAGGTAACCGGTGGAGACCTTGTCAACGACATCAACACCGATTTCAACTTGATGTTTGATCCTGAGGCTGCACAGATGGTGTTTTCTGCTGGTTTTAAGGATGTCTACATTGGCGGAAATGTCACCAATTACGTCTACCCTACCCAGGCACTCTACGACACCTTGACTTCCAAGTTTGGCTACGAGAACATTACCCTGGAGGACAAGTACTTTGCCATCTCCAGTTTCGTGGGTACCAACAACGCTTCTGACGCTTTCCTTCCGTTGTGGGACGAAGTTGTTTCCGCATTCATGTCGTTCCCAGAATTGATCGAAAACACAATTGATGTATGTGCCAGTGTGGATACCTCGTTCAACTCTCCTTTCTACGGAAACTTGAGAATCTGGCCTGCCGACCTTGCTCCAGCTGCTGGAACTTGCGCAAACGCTACTTACGTGAACTCCATTGACGTTGAGGCTGTGTACGGAAAGATGGCTGATGCGTTGTCTATGGACTGGACACAGTACTGTTCTGTGGACGGACCGGTTGCATTCTGAGCACGCTACATGATACCAAACAGTTATTTTAGACTTTCTCTCGATTAGACAATTTTCGTTCTGAATATACTTTACTTTTATTTTATTTATGACATAGGAAGTTCGTGATAGTTGGTGATATTGCACAGAGTCGAGAGATTACAGTAACTCACAAGTACTGTGGATGACTGTGAAAAATGTTGCGAAAACGGGTAGGCAAACGTGAATCTCGCGTAAGGCTGTAAGGACGGCCCGCATGGGACTAGCACCAGTGTCTAACAAAGGTATCAAATATCTCCACAAACACTTTTCAAAAACCTTCTGTCTTGTCAGTCTGCATGTCGAATGCGTATTTCAGTCCATGCGGCTGTGCAGAGTTGTTGCAAGCTTCTACGGAGCCAATATCTGTCCAGTCTAGCCACCTTTACCTCTCCCAAGCTCTGCCTTCAATAAATCGTACAATAATTTATGCACGAAATACTTTCATTTTTTGCGACTGCGCTATGGTTGTATCAGCTACAAAATGTCTGGAAACGACACCACATATTCGATATTCCTGCCCATGGCGAATATATCTGAAGATCCAAGCGCTTCTGACCTAATCCTTTGGCTAACTTGCCTGCATGTGTCTAGGTTGTTGCCAAGAGCTGGGGGATGGACAGTCGCACATGCTGGAAGTAATAGAATCGAGACTAGAGACAGATTTATTACTATTATGACATACGGTGGGAGATTAATGCCAAAACTGGGCTTCCCCGCCTTCCATGGTCATTTATACATCCGGAACCAAAAAACGAACATGCACGTTTGGAGTTGACTTCAACGGTGTGGCAGACCGAACCGAAACGAACCGATGCAAGCATATCTTCGAGAAGCCTACGCCGTGCATCCAACCCTAGTATTGTTGTTCCCTTCCTTATCTTTTTTTCTTCTCTTTTTCTTTTTTAACATTGCCCATACCCCCCATTGTAACATGAGTGAGCAGACGCCCTTGACCTCCGGCGACGATCCCCAGCATCACGGATCTACCGGTCTGTCCCTCAAGAAACATGGCGCCTACTTTTCGGACGTACCAAACTTCTTATGGATCGAGCTTTCTCTCTTAATAAACGTCTTTCTTTCCGGTTTCGACGGCACCGTGGCAGCCTCGACGTACTCGACAATTGGAAACGAGTTCAAGGCCATATCGTTGGCGTCGTGGATTACTTCCTCGTACCTTATCACTTCCACAGCTTTCCAACCACTCTACGGCTCCATCTCGGACATTTTGGGGAGAAAATCATGTATCATCTTCGCCCTTGGTATCTTCAGTCTAGGAAGCTACGGATGTTTTGCCTCTAACTCCATGATGTCGCTTATTATCATGAGAGGAATCACTGGCATTGGCGGAGGAGGACTTATGAGTCTCACTACCATCACCAACTCCGATCTCATTTTCCCCAAGAAGAGGGCCTTGTTTCAGGCAGTGCAGAATTTGCTTTACGGACTTGGTGCGGTGTCGGGTGCGTCATTCGGTGGCTATCTCACCAGTCTTCTCGGCTGGAGATGGTGTTTCGCCATTCAGATCGCACCAGCGCTTTTGTCGATTTACGTCACCTATTCTTACATTGGCAAGAGCGAATGCCGTCATGGAATCGAGGGCCAGTCCCTTTGGAGTAGAATCGACTTTGCTGGTTCGGCCACCTTGGTGTGCAGCTTGACCACCCAGCTTTCGATTTTATCCTTGGGGGGAAACAAACTTGGATGGCTCGACTGGAGACTACTTTTGCTTGTTGGATTGACTATCGTGTCCACTTTGGTGTTCCTCGAGATCGAGGCGAAAACATCTGCTCTCCCAATTATCCCAGTCCTGGACTACAAGAACAAGTATGCTGTGCTTAGCATTGCCCTGAGTTTTTGTGTTGGGTTGGCAGCGTATTCCTACTTATTTACTCTTCCTTTGTTATTTCAAATTAATCTCGGTGACTCCGTCACTCAGTCCGGGTTAAGATTGGCCATTCCATCGCTAGCCACTCCCATTGGCGGAATCACAACCGGGTTGTTGATGGCCAAGTCCACTCGCTACTTGCCCAACCTTCCCATCTATGGTACGCTTTTCATGGCGCTAGGAAATTTTGCTGCGGTGTTCATCTCACATAAATTGCCCAACTCGTTGATCAACGTTCTTTTAGTGCCTGCTAACATTGGACAAGGTATCGCATATCCCAGCTCGTTGTTTCTGTTCATCTATTTTTTCGAATCATCGAAGCAAGCATCTTCCACATCCACGGTTTACTTGATGAGAAATATTGGAGGAGTATGGGGAGTCACTTACATTTCTTCCGTGACGCTGTTTGTCCTTAAAACGCTCTTGAAGGCTGATTTATCCCATTTGTCGTTTTTGACTAAGAAGGAAATCAAGGAGATTGTTGCAGATATTTTGGAATCTACCGATGTAATCAAGACGTTGGACCCAAGGGTCCAAGATATTGTGATTAAGGACTACACTTTTGCCTTGCGGGTGTCTCAGGTTGTGCTGGGGACATTTTGTTTGATCGGGTTTACGTGCTTTTTTGTGGGAAAGAGTTTATTTATTAAGGGGAGAAGCCAGTGGAATTAATTTAAAGCCGGCACTGGAACTGATTGTATAATTTGTTGATTACATAGAGAAAAAGGTGGCTTATTCTTAGGTTTTCTGAAAGCAAATTTTTTTCTGGGATTACCACATTTTCAAAGAAGGATCGAAGAATTTTTTCCTCTGGTCACGAGTGCTGAGACTAGACTTATTGGAAGTTATGTGATTTTCGCAGCCACAGTTACACAATTTTCCGACTAGGCGCGAACCGAAACGAACCGTACCGAACCGAAGAAGCCACTTCCTTTGGGTGCAAAATATATAGTCTGGCCAATTTCATTCCAAATGTCTTGTCCTCAGCCAAAATGGATTCTAAATTTCTCAATTGGTATATCACCACCCTCTTTTTTGTTTCCTCTGTCTTAGCTGATTGGCAGTACAAGTCTAGACCTGATTTAGCTCCTCCAAGGTTGAATATTACTATTCCACCT
This sequence comes from Sungouiella inulinophila, assembly GCA_030562885.1. Classification (NCBI taxonomy): domain Eukaryota; kingdom Fungi; phylum Ascomycota; class Pichiomycetes; order Serinales; family Metschnikowiaceae; genus Sungouiella; species Sungouiella inulinophila. The sequence goes on from JAKUAG010000021.1 coordinate 17,262, forward strand.
CGGAACACCTCTCCAGGGTACTTGTTTCTTGCACCATTCAGTGGGTTCGCAGATATTGGAGTCTCTCATGGCCCAAGACAATCGGCTCCATACATTTTCACTGACGAAGGTGAGCTTGTTTGGTCCGGCTTCAGTTATTTCTCGATTTGGGCAACCAATTTCCAGACAGGACGAATTAACGGTGAAGATATCTTGTTTTCGTTTGAAGGGTCCCACAACCCCAACTACGGCCACGGCCATGGACACATCACAATTTTGAACAAAAACTACGAAACTGTCAGGGAGTTGCGTGGCGGAAACCACAAGATCATTGACAAGCACGAGTTCCATATTGTTGGAGAGAAGACCGGCGTGATCCAAGTCTATCAGCCCACACAAATTGACTTGAGTCGCTGGGCTAGCTCAAAGCACCAGCAGTGGATTGTTGATGCTATTTTCCAGGAATTGGACATCGAGACCGGCGAATTGCTCTTTGAGTGGTCGTCTTTGGACCACGTTTCGCCTGACGAGTCTGTGCTTCCAGTTGACGAGGGCCAAGCCGGTGCTGGATTCAATTCCAGTGACGCCTGGGACTACTTCCATATAAATTCCGTTGACAAGGACAAAGATGGCGACTACCTTCTTTCTGCCAGAGATGCGGCTGCTGTTTACAAGATCGATGGAAAGACCGGCGAAATCATTTGGAAGCTTGGAGGTTTGCCAGGAATCACCACCTCCGACTTTGAGTTACAAGGATTCAACTTCTCTTTCCAGCACCACGCACGCTACCTTTATACTTCTCCAGACAAGAAGACCCAAATTCTCTCTCTTTACGACAATGCTGCCCACGGCACAGAGAATAAGGAAGGCAAGCAAGTACACTACAACTCTCATTCAAGTGGAAAGATCATTGAGGTGAACACAGAAACCTGGAAAGCCAAGCTTCTCTTCAACGGTGTGCCTCCAGATAATTTGCTTTCCAAATCGCAAGGATCTACTCAGGTGTTACCAGACGGCCATGTGATTGTGGGATGGGGCTCTGAGGGTGCCGTCACTGAGTTCGACTCTGATGAGAACGTTATATTCCACGCATATGTAGACTCTGGCGAATTGGGGTCGAAAGCTCAAAACTACCGTGCATTCAAGTTCAATTGGACTGGAATTCCAAACGAAGAGATTGCCTTGGTGAGCGAGAAGAACTACGACCGTTCCACGTCTTTGTATGTGAGCTGGAACGGAGACACCCAGACCAAATTCTGGAAGTTCTATGTGATCAATGACAAAAACGAGAGAGCGTTGATTGGTGAAATTGCTCGGTCAGGCTTCGAGACCACTTTCAACGTGAAGCACGATGTTTTGGGCCCAGTGGTCGCTGAGGCATACGGCCATTCTGGAGAATTGTTGGCAGCATCTTCGGAAGTTTTTCCAGCAAGAGCAATAAAGCAGTACAAAGGAGGAGTTGATGAGAAGCCTTCATACGGAGCCAATGCCAGATTCCGGGGCTATTTCGATTGGAAACAGGCAGTCTTGTCATCTTAAACGCTGGTGGTTCCTTAGTAATTTAGCTTGCTTTTTCCCTTCATACATCGCTATATATTTGATTTTGCCTCAACCGGTAGTTCATTTTCTGTTACCCTATCACTCTACATCCATGGTCTATTCGGTGAAATCATTCTCGCTCCATCCAGGGTAAATACTGCAGTGTTTGGTGAAAAACGAGAAGGCCGGAACAGCAAGAAGTTGGATGGCACTTGACGACAAGCTGCTTCCCGAATTCAGTCGACTCTGGTCGTCTTCCTTGCTCAAGAGTCGAAGAATCTCTCGTTCGCTCTCGTCTTGCAAATTGGCACCTCTTCGAGGCGAATACAGCTCCAGAACTTCGCTGCTTCCGTAGTCATGCATTGAATGGCGGAGACAATCTGAATTGAACTCGCTGGATCGACTCTGCGCTAGCTGACCGAAAAGAATACCTAATTTGACCGAGAGTTTCTGCCATTTCCTAGCCAATTCCCACGCCAGGGACCAACTTGATAGTAACTCCAAGGAATTTAGGGCTAGCTTTTTATACTTAAATTTCCATGCCGCAACCTCCTCTAATGTTCCATGCATCCCGTACTCTTCAATAGGCATATTCTCGAGCAAAATTTCGTTTGGGAACGCACAGATGTAGAAGGCGGTCACTACGCATGTGAAGACTTCAAACCCCGTGAACGGAGCAATCACCATCATGTCTTTTTGACGAAGCGTTTCCATCGTCGACGTGAGTTGTTCGAGGGACCTAAGAAGCTGGACGGTGAGGTTCTTCCACCAGCCCTCAGGAAAGGAACTTGGATTGCAGAACAAGTATTCTCTGTTCAAGAAGATGCGACAAGTTAGCAAGAGGCCGTGAAAGTAGCCAAAATGAGTGGCGGTGCCGAGTTGCATGTGCATCTTCAAATTAAAGTTGGTGAGTTTGAAGTTCGGCGGTAGGAGCTCTTCGACACGGTCTATACTGCGTGATAGATCGTAGAACGTGGATTCGGGAAGCCACGGTGAGTCTGCTTCGTACTTGGCGCCGACTTCACCAACCCATTTAGCGATTCTTGCCCAGATCTCAAATATCATGATTGTAGAGCCCACCAACGAGACATCAGGAGTTGAATTGTCAGTTGACGAGCACATGCGTCCTCTAAGTTGCTGATACGTCAACGACAGATTTGCATTGCCGAAAATAAAGTCGCTTTCCAGCGCCGGTAGGTTGATTCTGATGTCATCGATGCGGATTGCCGGAGACCGTTGGCGTCCACTGGAATTACACCTATCCATCATGTAGACTGACCAAATAGTTCTTCGTTTGCTCTCAATAACTACCTGACGGATATTTATGTCTTCGATTTCGTCGTCTGGCTCAGTGGTTTCGTTTCCGAGCCCCAATATAAGGGCCATCCGAGCCGCTATTCCAATGTACAAAAAGCTCCGCGAGTTGTTTCCTTCGCCCCATTCGTGGCTGCTAAGAAGAGTAAATGCTTGAATTCTCTGGACGGTGGGACTATCGAATACGTCCTTCATTATGCGACGGGCATGCCAGCCAAAGTAGTTCGAAGCATTCGACGCAGACACAACGTCGATGCTCAGTCTTTTCTGAGCAGGTGCCTCCCATATAGATACATCGGGCACGAACCTTTCGGGCGAGTCATTCTCCAGAAACCGGCCATATGCCAACGACGTGCCAGGATGTAGTCTAGAACAAAGTGCTAGTATCGAGAGAAGCAACACGGGCTCTGGATACGACAAGCTGGACACACATGAGTCAGAATTGACCCTTGAGGTGTATTCTGCGAAGTAGGTCTCTGGATTGAAGCTGTCAGCCTGGAGAAAGTCCATGAATGATGGCTTATGGATGAAGGGAAAAATGCCATGGTATTGGTTCCCGAAAAAGACCTCCATGACCTCGACAAGGTAGCTTTTAGGAGGTAGAACAGGCAGATTTACTCGAGTAGTGTCGGCCGAGGCGATCGGACCAGGCCTGGGCTGGATAGAAGTGATAATACGCTTGTTGATGAGACCAGACTGCTGAGAGAGTTTCAATGTGAAGTGGCACGACAAGCCGAGATCCGAGCACCTTTTGCATGGGGACGAGGCAATAGATTTGACACAGCGAACTTTGCTGGCCCGGCATGCTGAGCATGCAATTACCGTTCGGTTCTTTTTAGCATATGGTTTCATAGTGGGTTTTCGCACTGTGGAGGTGTGGAGATGGAGGAGGAAGAGAAGTGGAGGGAATGGCTTCGAGGAATTGTTTGATGTCTCGATGGCAGTACTGTTTGGGATTACAATGATTGGGATTATAATTTTATTAGTATCCCAAACATTGTTGTGAGGTAGTGTGGGATTATTATTAGTACTACTAATGTACTACTATTGTTAGTCGTACTACACTACCATTATTATTAGCACTACTGTAACAGATGGTACCCAGATCAGTGTTTTTTGTTCTTAGCGTTCCTCTACTTTTTCTTTTGGATCTATGTGATTCATCCTAAGTGGCCCGATTCTGGCCAGCTATCGACCGTAGCCTCACCAGCCTTATTACCAACTTCGTCGTCGTTGTAAATGGCCCGCCAATAACTCCTCAGAGGACTTTTCAGAAAATTACTTGAAGGTCTCTTTCATCGCAGGAATTATAATAATAACTAAATTTTCTGTAATAACCTTACGAACCTCTAACTATAACAACTATATCATTTGTACTTGATGGTACTATCATAGGTATTACTACACTACTTCTCACTCGAGTCAACTTGAACATTCTTCCTGTGATTTAGATATTTCAACTTGTAGGTAGAGATTACCGTGATTATCAGTCAATACCCTTGGAGCTAAGTATGAACACTATTTTTTATTTTTTTTACCAACTCGTTTTTAATTGATACCGCGCTTCCTTCCCGTCATGGTATCCATTTCTCGGCGTGCAATACGTGTCAGTAAGGTTAAAGATCCATAACGCTCGAGTAAATGGAGAGACCTATAACGCTCGCTTTTCAATTCGTCGTCTCACGTACGGCCAGAATCTTCTCATTCGAAACCTATTCATGATCTCATGAGCAGTTCTTCACACTACAGCTGAAGCAATTTGTACATAATTCAGTGTACATTGTTCTTAATATTTCCCTATTTCTTCTTTTGGATTCTTCCCGCTAACATCCTAAGCGGCCCGATTGTGGCCCGCTAGCCTTATCATCCTTTTAATTAACCCCGTCGTCCTAAGCGGCCCGCGTACGGCGGCCGTCTGCGATACCTCTACAAAGGGCTTCAGACAATACCACTTCATCCGGGGCTTTTACAATTTCGGTATCAGCTCTACGAACTCTAACTGCTATCTTATCACAGTAGTATTCATTTCTAACACGAACTTTCTGTCTCTATTTGCTGGCTCAAACCTACTAGGACTGCTCTTCACATCATTCTCTCAACGGACGCCTTATTTTTGACTAGTGCCTTGTCTGGCAATTTCATTTTTGTTGATTACAATTTCATTATCTCGCTATTGTTTCCTACAGTATGCTTATCTCATTTTAGTTGCTTACAATTTTATTATCTCGTAATTGTGGCTCACATTTCGATTATGTCGTCATTGCTGCTCACATTATGACTATTTCATTTCTGTTGCTCACAATTTGATTATCTCATTTCTATTACAATATCTATTTATCACCCAATTACACATTCACTCTAAAGCTTTCTCATCTCCAGCAACACTAACGGCAAAAGTTTCCAACTCTGGCCCCTTGTATATTTTCCGAGCTCCGAAAACCCACCAGAGCGACACAAGAACTGTCAATCCCACAAACATCACACTCGAGTAGTTCATCAACTCCGGAGTCACTGGCATGCTGTATGGGAAGCAATAAATGACAAAGAAGGTAAATAAGTAGAGACACGACACGATGTTGATGGCATAGCCATACTTTCCAAGGAAGAAGGGACCCGGAGTGATGATACTCCTGCGGTGAAGGAGATTTGGAATGATACAGAGAAGATACGATACCGAGGTCAAAAGAACAAAACTTCCAACGAAGGCCGAGAACGCGGTGGTGGTGCCCACGTAGATGGAGCCAATGGCTGTGCTAAGAACAGCACATGCCAACGTGGCCCAAAGCGGAGATTTGAAGCGTTTGTCGATCGCCCCAATGTAGTTGGGAAACGGCGTGGCGTTGTCACGAGCAAGAGCATAGAGTGTTCTTCCACTGGTGATGAAGCAGCCAATTCCCGCGCATTGGGAGGGAAGGACAATCAAAATGATCAAGCCCAACGCTCCCGCCCTGCTGCCGGTTGCTTGCAAGTAGATGTCGCCGAGAGGAAAGAAGGATTGTGCTTCGAAAATGGCATCGATGTCGGTAATGGCGTAGAACATGGCAGCCATGTAGCAGATGGCAGAAAAGAACCCCACTGTAATCTGCCAGAGAAGCACAATGGGAAGGTTTCTGCCCGGAGAGGTGATTTCTTCAGCCATGTGCGTTACGCAATCAGGTAACCCGACCGCAAAGGCTCCGTTCAACATTCCCATCAAAAACGTAAACCCATCGCTCGAATAACCCAGCTGGTTGTCCCAGGTCTTCCACACAAACTCGCTGGAGGCGTAACCATTGCCGTTGACGTGAGGCATGATAGCACACACGATTACGGTGATGAAAAAGCCTCCCACCATTAGAAAACACCCTAGAGTGTTGATGAAAGGCAACAATTTCGTTCCGTACATGACAATAAATGCCTGAGACCAGCACGTGAATAGATACACGATAAACACCTGGTACCGCTCAATCACCGCTTCCGGATGGTACAACTGGTAGCTGTAGACAATGGCCTGGCCCATGATGCAGCTGGTGGCCGGAACCGTGAAAAGCCACGCACAGAAATTCAACCATCCGGCAAAGTACGCACAAACAGCTCCGTACTTCTTTCCAGCCGTAGCTGCTGCCCAATGGTAGACACCTCCCGAAGCTGGAATGGCCGAGGTGAGTTCTGCGATTGAAGCTCCAACAAACCAATAAAACACAGACACCGTGATAAACTCGTATAAAATTCCCGTGGGTCCACCGTTGTAGAACGACGGCTGAGACCAAACCGAATCTTCTCTCGAGATGGGCTTCGTCAACCACGCCAACTTCAACGTCCACCACCTGGTCGTCTTTGACGGTGTAGATTTTTTCTACGTGAGACTGAACCGGGTGCATTTTGGGTGATACCGTGGAATGTTTCGGTGCAAGGCAGGTTTTATGGCGATGCCAATTTTTGCTTCGATAAGCTTTATGCACTAATAGAACCGGCCTCGATAGTGACATATTTTTTGCGCGCGCACCTCGGAGAGATGAGCGCAAATCCTGCACATCATCACATTCCGATAAAAATTCCGGAGAAATTTTTTGGGAACTTGTAAGCGGTGGCGTCTGGAAATCGGGTTTGGCCTCGTGGAAGGTTTCTAGCTAGAATTATGACCATTGCGGATGTTTTCCAGCGGGTTCGGAGTGTATCGTAGAGAAGCAGAGGTGGCTATCTTGGTAATAGGCAGGCTTGTCGTGTCGCATTTTTGGTGGTGACAAACTGGTTACTTTACTTGGTTTATCGCTATTTCGTAATTCCTCCACTATTTGTCCTTGCATGTGATTCGCTGGACATTTTATCTCAACAAGAAGTTCACTTCGACCAATTTCGTCTTGCTCTAGGTTATTTCCTTCGTCGCTCAAGGATTACGAGCACCGCCCGATCGTTGATAAGTGCGCCAAAGTGTTTCCCCATTGGGTGGCAGTGGAGGAAACGAAACTACTGGCAGATAACACGGAGGCTAACTTGAAGGCAGCTCTTTAGAATGAAAAGCCTCGAGCATCCAGATTTCTTGAAGATAGTAATCATTTTCAGCTTATCTATGCATTGTCAATTTTTTTGGGCGTATTACCCGATCTGATAACAAACTCGATCGGCCTATTAAAGTAACAGCCTCCAAGCACATGACCTTCTACTCTAGTTTCCACCTTCAAATATCAAAGAACGGTGGCTTCTCAATGCAAATGTTCGGTTTTTCAAAGTTTTCTCTTTCGTTCATCATCATTCATTGCAACAGATTGTACTTATATCAGTGCTTTATGATTTCTTTATTCTTTATGTTGTGGATCTGCTCCGCTTACATTTCCTTATTCTTTCAATTTTGGATGTTCTCCGCTTACATCTTCGCCCTAAGGCGTTCGATGAAGTCGTTCTCACCTTTGGTCCCCCTTTTAGCATACCAACTGTGTGCCCTTTCGATTCCATTTCTTCATACTTAGAGTTTTTCTTCTGTCTTCTCCTCTTCTCTTTACTTGTTCTCTAACGGCCGCTTCATTGCAGGGTTCATAGTAAAAACTCCATTTTCGACATCAACTCCATTAACCCTAACTTCAATTTCTATCTATATAAAATAGTCTGTGGTTAGCTGTCTTGCCTTTTTCCAACCCCGCAAGCTGTCAAGGTACTCATTCTCCAACTTCTCCTCCTCGGTCTCCTGATACCGGTCCGTCTCGAAATCCATATCGCTGGCCCTAACCCACAGGTCACGCTTGTAGATCCACCATACCAAGTAGCAGAACGGGAACACCGCGAGCTCCACGTAGTTCTGAAAGAAGCCCGACACATCGAACGGATAAATCGATGACCAGCCCTGAACAAGAATGATCACCACAATCGCAACCACCGCAAAGTAGTTTCCGTATGGGTATGTCCAGTTTTTGAACTTCAAATAGTGCTCCTTGCCTTGCACCTTTAAGCCTCGTCTAAACCGAATCGACGTGATGCCAATACACAACCAGGAAAGCTGATTGGAAACACCCACCAACGCCTGAAGCCACGACCAAAGGGTACCGGTGGAAATGAAGGAGGATCCAAAGCAAAGACCACCACATAACCAAGTGATAATCACCGCAACGTAAGGTGCCTTCTGTTTATTTCTCCAGGTAAAGAACTTGGGGAGGTACCCGTCAGTGCCCAAAGTGTAGAGCAATCTGCTTCCGGCGAAAAGGGCATGGTTGCCTGCCGAAATCAACGAGGTGAAGATGACGGCGTTCATGAACGAGCCTCCAGCCTTGGCTCCGACCAACTGGAAAACAATTGTGAATGGAGAGGTTATCACCGACTTGGTGGAAAGGTCTGGGTAGTCGTATGGGACGTTCATGCCAATGAAGAACACCGTCAACACGTAGAAGAACAAAATTCTCCAGAACACCGAGCGGATGACCTTTGGGGTGTTTCTCACGGGATTTTTGGCCTCGCCGGCAGTCAATGTGAGCGACTCTGTTCCTCCGTAAGCAAAAGAGGCCGTGACGAAGATATTGGCAAAACCTCTGAATCCATTAACGAATGGCGCATCCCCATAGGCCCAGTATCTGAACCCAATATACTCATTCATGTTGTTTGCGCCAGCGTTGGCCACGATACTCACGATGAAGAAGATAAATATCGTCACCACTTTTAGCAATGCCAACCAGTATTCGGTCTCACCGTAGAATCTGACATGGAACACGTTTAAGGCGAGAAGTGCCACCCACACAATTAGCGAAACCACCCAATAGTGGAAATCGGTCCAGTACAGCAAGATCAACCGGAGCGCAGTCAAGTCGCTGGCCACGGAAACCGCATCGTTGAACCAGTAATTAACGAGGATGGTGAAACCAAGAGACTCCGAGCCGAATTTCCGGGCAAATGTGCAGAAGGACCCCGCCACGGGCATCAAAGTACTCATTTCTCCAAGTGACAAAAGCGTGATGTACACCACCAAGCCGATGAGCGAGTAACAGATGACTAGCGCAGCAGGTCCTCCAGCTGCCAACGATTTGCCTGTTCCGAGGAACAATCCGCTTCCGATGGTGCCAGCAATGGCGATCATATTTATTTGTCTGGTCGACAACGATCTGTTCAAGCTATGGACCGTCTCCTCATTTTCGGAAGATGATAAGATGGCCGAGGTCTCTGATTCTCGAGACCTGGAAGCCAAGGCCTCGAAGTCCAATTTGTCAGACATGTGGAATGGAGAAATGAATGGGGAAATTAGTGCAAAATAGGTAACCAATAAACGGTTTATGTGGAGAAAAGCAGTATGTGTCACGACATATTCCTGGTGATTTTGAACATCTCTTTCACTTCATCTCTTCGGTCCCCAAATGCCGTGTGATCGTGCTAGAACGTGATCACAGGGTACCACTAACAATCAAGTATAATTGGCGGAAAAGAGAGGAAAAAGAAAGGATTTTTTGAGGATTTGCGCCCGGTACGGAGGGCTCTTCACGGAAGAGTATTTTTTACGTTTTTGACAGGTTGCTGCTTTGACATGTTCGGTTCCCCAGAATATTCTCTTGGTGGCTCAAAACCCGAGATGACATACATCGAGAAGGTCTGATGCCGCGAACGGTAGAAGGTAAGCATAGACAGGACTTTTTGAGTATGAGTCGCTTTCAACTCACTATGCATGTCGCTTGCGTATTCTGTATTTTTCTTTATTATCCTATTATGACATGCCTGTGTCTTCTCTCTTTACAGAGTGGGTCTACTTGTGACTACCGCAACCAGTGAAAGACTCTCATTCGTAAGTAAGGGAATATATCAGGGAACTCTTGTGGCTAGTACTTTTTCTGATTTACTCCATTTTTTGATACTACATCAGTTAACCATAACCACATAGAGAAAGTGCTATTATCCTTGCGTGTAGACGAAATGCAATACGAGAAGAGCCGATTTAATATTCTGAATTCGTCGGCGACACTTGAGGTAGCCGAGTCAATGTGCTCAACATGATACTTTGTTTCCAGCCTGGCGCCTTACATAAAATCGAACAGTTGAGCAGTTTTTGAGCTGATCTAACATTTTGTCTGCTTTCTGCGGCTCCCCACAACACTTTTTGAGCCACCGCCGCATTCGCATACAATTACCTCCATGTACGTTATTCCATATACAGAATATTTCTTCGTTACTATGGGCTCGATCCTATCAAAATGGTAGAGTGGATGTAGAAGGTCGTTTGCCAGCGTATGAACCTTAATAGAAAATTGTAAAGTTGCGGAAGATCTTCCGAGCGAGGACCTGGGAGAAGGTTAAGGCTAAATTTTACCCAATTCCATTCTCCTGACTTACATCGTTTGGGCTTTCAGTTTCTCGAAATGTTTCTGATTAATCCCCCAACTTACAAGATATATTTTCAACGCACTACTGAACCAGAATTGGAGTGTTCATTCTTGATTGGTCGTCCGCATCTGTCGAAAGATTACGATTACTGGCGAGGCCCTTATTGGCCGATGGTGAACACGACGGTTTACGTGTCCTTTCATTGTTTTAATTCATCTGTCTAATTTCAGATCGTTGACTGTTCCATGTTTCTAGAGGTGTTGCGGTGGATTTGTTTAAGAATGAGATGGACATTGCAATGGTAGTGCTTCGGAAGACGTTGATTTTCAAACTCACTGCCGGGAAATAGAGAGTTAAGCCACGGTGATTTCGACAAAAAAGACCAGAAACCTCACAAATCTGGTTGGTTACGTGCCGAAGTGTAGAACAAACGGAGAAGTGAAACTGTGGCCTCGTGGCAGCATTTTTCCTTCAGTATGTCATCGTAAACACCCAAGAATGCTTCGTGGTCATGTCAAATCCCAACTTAAGCAAAATAAATGTCTAGTGAGGAAATGCCTCTTTAGTCAAGCCATTTTCTCCCCAACTAATCCAGAACCTTCACTAGCCAAGAAGTTTCATTCCCAACAAGGGTAATTGCTCCAGTACGAAGAGTTCATCCCAATTGAAGTTACTACTACTAACACGAAGTTGGAGCCCTTTAGTAAACGACTATGGTCGTTGAGTGACCGATTATCAGTTTATGAAAGAAAGCCGTTATCGGATACCTAATCACCGACCTGGAAAACACGCTGAGAGCCACAGAGGCGAAATCTTGGCGTTCTCCACTTCATCTACAAAAACTATACTTTCCTCGTTGTCTTTAATTCTTTTTCACTTTTATCTTTTTAATCTCCATTTTTCATCTTTATTTTTTCTATTTTTGGCCCGATCTCCATATCCCGACCGTTGAGTCCCCCTTCCTCTGCAGTACTAACGCTTCCAATTTGTAAGCGGAAGCCGCGTCTGGCAAAAATATGCAGGGTTTTCCTCAATGCTCGCATTTGGCTGCACACAAGACGGCCCACATAGCTTCCCTCGGCCTATCTGCAGGCTGCAACGCGGATTTAACCCCATCTCTCCGGCCCGGCCTATTTCCGCTCATATAAGGCCCGACGCCAGCCGTCCTAACCTTTTGTGGCCACCTTTTCCTTCGTTTGCTCATGTTTAGCAAATTCAAGTCCAAAGACAAAAAAACCGACCCGGCCGTCAAGGTCAACGAATCCATTACCTATGTACCATTTCCCCAGCCATCTCCAGAGTGCAAGATAGCCGAACCGGATGAGTTGGATGAGTCCCAACGGGAGAAATACAGTCACCTCCTCCAGCATTTTGGTGCCGAGGACTTCACGGCGGCTAATACCGAGGACGAGCACAAGAACAAGGAGACAGAAAAGTTTACGCCGCTTACAAACAGCGAGAAGGCATGGTTGACTAGAGAATGCTTCTTGAGATACTTGCGTGCCACCAAATGGGAAGAGAAGGTGGCTATTGAGCGAGTGGAATTGACTCTCGCATGGAGAAGGCAGTTTGGCATCGCCGGCTTTCTCGACGCGGATAACGAGGTCAACGGGACGCTTTGTTCGCCCGAAAACGAAACAGGAAAAGAAGTGATCTTGGGGTTCGACAGTGACTCCAGACCGTGTCTCTACTTGAAGCCAGGAAGACAGAACACAAAGACGAGTCAGAGGCAGGTGCAGCACTTGGTGTACATGCTCGAAAGAGTGATAGACTTTATGCCGAGCGGACAGGACTCTTTGGCGTTGTTGATAGACTTTAAGCAGCTGCCAGAGGGAACGGTCTCAAACAAGATTCCGCCGGTCAACATTGGAAGACAGGTATTACACATTTTACAAACACATTACCCGGAAAGACTCGGGAAGGCCCTTTTGACGAATATTCCATTGTTGGCGTGGACGTTCTTGAAGATCATCCACCCGTTTATTGATCCTCTCACGAGGGAGAAGTTGGTTTTTGACCAGCCGTTCCCCCACTATGTGCCAGTTTCGCAGTTGGACAAGGACTTTGGGGGCGAAGTCAACTTTGAGTATAATCACAGCAAGTACTGGCACGAAATGATCAGCATGGCCGAGGAGAAGAAGCGCAGGTACATCAAGCGGTTTGAGACATTTGGCTCCAAGGTGGGGTTGTCGGAGGTGGACTTGCGTGGCGACCACGAGGAGTTGAAGTATCCAGTAGATTAGAGGAAGAATAGACTTGAGTTGAAGTATCAAGTGGAATAGAGAGGGATAGAATTGAAGTGTATTCGAAGATCGGAACGAGCGCCTTCAGCCCTTATGACTTATTAATTTAGATACAATATACTAATTAGCCGGAAACTGCGTAGGCCGTTTGAGTAAAGTCTTCACATAAATCTAATGTACATTCTAAGTAAAAAGCTTAGCACACTTGCGTTTCTCCACCACCCCCGTCTTCTCGCAAACCATGGTCTCCCAATCAATAGCCACCATCAAGTCGCCTGCTCCTCCCTCACTCTTTGCAAAAACAACCCCCAAGTCGTTTCTGGCCGTAGTCAAGTAGTAATTCGATCCGTCTCCCAACGACAACACAGCAGCCTTCACCAAGTCGCCCGGGCGGAAACAGTCGGCGATTTTCACCTTGTCTCTGTCTGTAGAGCGCACATCCTGGCTTCTGATAATGCCCTTGAACGTTTCACCAACGTCTAGAGGCTGCGCACCTAGCATAGTTCCTTGGAAGGATGCCACGGCTCCATACGACGATAAAAGTTGGGCGCCGCCTCCCAGAGGCAAAGAAAAGTTTGCTGATGTGCCGTTTGCTCCCTCTCCGCCGTCGGAAAGAACGTTTCCATGGCCGTAAACGCAGAGAACCTCACAGAACGCTTGTCTTGGATTGAGGCGAGTGATTTTCACAAGAACCTCATCGCCTTCGCGGGGCAAGTTGGTTGCGGTTGCCGAGACAGCTTCGGATGCAGATGCTTCGATTTCACGAGCGTATTGGGAGAATTCGTTGGAGTTTCCGCTCAACACAGAAACCAAGAAGTTGCGCATGGGCACGTCGGAGTTCTCCGGGCTCTTGGTGCCGGGCGAAGTTTCCGCATCGCCAGAGTCCGCTGGAGCGTCTGTTTCGGCGTCATTCTGGTTTTTTTGCGTCATTTCCTGGATAATCTGCTTTCCTAGCACTGTGGCCACAATCACCGGAATGGATGAGGATCCAGACTGGATATACAGAAGAGCAGCGCCCTTTCCGGGGAAATAGCGGAAGATCTCACGTCCATTGGTTCCCTCGTTGGGTTTGAGTTCCGGTTCAAGGTATTGGCCGGGCACTACAGTGGGAGACATTGTAGTTGAGATGAGAAAAGAACATCGCGAACTGCGTAGTAGGTCGATGGGACTGAGATCTGGGGACGGATCTTATGGTATTTTTTAGAAAATAAGGCAGGAGAGAAAAGAAAAATGGTAGAAAAGAGAGAAATGGTAGAGGAGGTAGTGGAAGAGCAAATTTTTTTTGGAGAAGTGAGTTTTTTTTTCGAATGTGGGTGTTCCGATTTAAAGCATTGTGGTGAGCTCTGGTAACCTGAGGTTAGGACAAGATGGGCAATACGCAAATATTGAGATTTGGCAAGAAAATGCGTTAGTTGCGGTGGCGTGACTATCAACATATTGTATAGCTTCATGGTTAGGAAGATGTCAGGTATTTATCTGGGGTCCCTTTTTCGGTAGAGAAGCAGAAGGTGGGTGAAATTGCTGCGAACGAGAACTTGTGAGCTCAATACAACAGCTAGACAAAAGAGGCAAGAAAAAGTGAAGTGATATAGGATATTTTTTTTAAATCGTCAAAGATGCTAGAACGAAGCAAATATCAAAACAAATCAGCAAAATTCCAGAAAGAAACAAATATGAGTAATTTGCACTCACTTTGCTTCCTTGTGTCTCTTCTTTTAGGCTCTACCATTGGCCTCCCATTCCCGACTAACCATAATCTCCATGGCTTACTTGACCATGACAAGAGCGAAAAGACAGAACCGTAATTGCATTCCCTGAGCTGCCGATTCCATTCTAGAAATCCCATCTCATTATCAACTCTCCACCTGCCACTTCTGGGCACTTGGGAAGCAACCTGTGCAGCATCTACGCTACGGCTCTGGGCAAACGATTCCAACACAGAAAACTTTAAATTTCAATATCATATGTAGTAAGAGATTACCGTATCACTCCATAAATTGTTCTAGTGACATATTCTCCATCCTACATAGTGCAGTGTTCTCTACCCGAACCTCGCCTAATACCTCCAGTGTGCATCTACTCAGTCCACTCATCTCATCGCTTCTCCCATGTCTTATCCTGATTACATCAACGGAGAACCTCCCGTGGTCACCTTAAAAGAATATGATGTTGCCCCCTGGGCTAGCACCACCTGTGTGGACAGAAGAGATAGTGGCTTTGTCATTGTGGTGATGGAGAAGCCAGAGCAAGTGGTTGCCAAGGTAGATGCTGAAGATAACGATACTTTGAACAGGATTTTCAAGAGTGCCCACCAGGACTTTTCCGACCAGTTGGTTGAGCATAAAGGAGACGTTCCCAGAAAGTAGTGTGAGCGGGTTTGGGATAAAGGTAGCCTGTTCATGATTGCCGATTCCAATTCAAATCAATAGAGATATTTCGCTACTCTTTTTTGGGACCAGTTGAGCCTCCGCTATAGAAATTGGTATTCATAGCTATTCTCGTTTTGGGATCAGTTAGACTAGCGCAAAACGAATAGCCTCCGTCTACACCTCTCTTCGCCGATGTGTCATTCTATATATTACTCATTATTCGCCTCAAAAGAAATGTGTGTAGCACTGACTGTCCCTGTGGATGTGCATCTCTGCCTTGAAGTCATTCAACTCGTCCTTTATCTGCTGCGCCAACGCCGGCGTCAACTGGTTACACGTAGCAATGTCTGGATGTCTGTCGTACTCCTCACCGTTGTAAGTGTCGTAAAGCACGATTCGGGACGAGAAACGAACGCCGGACTTGGCCGTAAACGTCATCTTGGGCGATCCCATGGGCGACTTCTTAATGCGGGAAATGAACGACGTCAACAGTCTGGGACTTGACGTTGCACTGTGGTCACTGAGCGAAGGAATGCGGTCATGATGAAATGGCCCCGAAAGCGATGGTGGGGGATGGAGGCTCAAGAATTTGTTGGATGGGTGTGGTGGCTGTCTCTTATTGGTCAAGGTTTCGTTCTGCCTGAGGGCTGGGGAGGAAGAAGCATTCGATTGGCGATACGACAGTTGCCTGGAATTCTCGTCGTCGAAACTGTAGTCGTCTTCATCGTCTGAGTCCTCGTCTGAAGAGCCAAATCCTTTGCCAACTGCCAGCGACTCGTTGGAGGAGTCATTATAGAGATTGAGCAGCTGGTGAGATCCAGACTGAACAACCTGTTTGTCTTTGAATGCCGACCCACTGAAACCCTTAAAGGACATGGATACGGGCCTGGCAGCCGTACTTGGGCTCTCCCGTGCTACAACCTGGCTCATGGCCATGTTGTAAGCGGCGTTCAAAATAGGCGACTTGAGAGAATCCTGTTGCGGGCTTTGCAGCGAGTGTGGAGGAGTCTGGGGGTCCTCAGCTTCCAGGCCAGTTTCCGACTCGACAATCACTATATCTGGACGGATGGCAGTCTCCTCCGAAAGCGGAGCAGCTTCGGACTGGAGATCGGCACTGATGTCTGCTCTTGTTTCGGCCATGACGTCTGGCTGAGCAAGTTCGAACTCTGGCAGAGGCTGGAGTTCCGTGACTTGAAGAGGTTGAAGGCTTGAGGGACCATATTCACCAAAATCTATCTTCACAGGAGTAAAACCACGTTCGGCAACAGCTGGAGATGTGTCCAATTGTCCTGGGGACATGGTGAAGTCGAGATTGTCCACATCGATGAAATCAGAAAACTCAATGAAGTCGTGAATCGAGTCATCGATGTTGAAGTCATTGTTCCTTTCGGCAACTTCCGAGTTCATCGCTGCGTCCAACAGCTGAACTGGTTCGGGCCTCAAACTCTGCGACGACAGTGAATTCTTCAAAATGCTGCCTGATCTTCTGACACTTCCTGAACGTCCCATGCTTCCGGCTGAAATCCCGAGCAGATTGTCGCCAAGAACGATATTCTCATCCGAACCCATGTAGTTGATGAACGAGCTTTTCTTTCCATTGGACTTGATGGACCTCATCGAGCGAGAACGCTCCAAAGACACAATACTCTCCACTTCTTGTGCACTCAACGATTTGGGGAAAAGGGCCTCGCCGATGAGCAGGTCGCTCGGCTTGAGCAGATCGATCGGCTTAGGTGACGGCAACCGAAGATTGTCCACAGGTGGAGAAAGCTGGTTTTGGTTTGGACGAACACTGGAAGGCGAGTAAGACACGGCAAAAGGTGACCCGAAAAGCGGCGATGTATGATTTGCATCAAGAGGCATGCGAAGAGCATCAAGCGTGAGATCTTCTCCGAAACTACCTTCGCTTCTTCTCTTGGGTGGGTCGAACAGTTCCGAGTCCTCGGCATTGATGTGTTGATTCCCGAAGTCGGAAAACTCTCCATCGGCTTCCTTTTTATGGCCATCAGTAGCGTTGAAATTTTTGCCTGGCCTTACGTTTCTCTCCATATAGCCGTTTTGTCCATTATCACTCTCAAAATCATCGGTCTGGTCAAACGCAGGCAGGTAGTCCAGATCATCGACCTCGCGGATGGTGTTGGGATTCAAGTCGGCAGTTACCGGCGTAAACTGGCTGGTTGCACTGTAAGTGGTTGCTGGAGTTTTGGGAGTGGGTTCTTCCAATCTGGAAGGAGGAAACGGAGGAAGAGCCTGCTTGGGCGCAAATGTCGGTGGAGACAACTTCTGGTGCGCTGTGGAAGCAGATTTCGGCATTGGATCTGCGCTCTGCTTCTGCTTCGATGTCAAGCTTTTTTGCACGGGCCGGGAGTTCGGTAACTTGGAATCCTCCACCTGGAAGGCAGTCAACTCGACTTCGCTCTTTCTTCTTCTTCCACTGAAGAAACTCCTGCTTGTATCCTTGTGTTTCTTTTCAGGTTTTTGAGATCTGTCTGCCGTTTCGTTCTTCGACAGCTTAAAGTCGGCGAAGTTGGGGGTCGAGAACGATTTGGCGGTGATCTTCGACGGCTTGCTGGGCTTCACATCCTCCTTCAGCTCATCTGCATCCTCTTTCACCCCGCCAAGAGCATCAAGCGAGTGGTTCTTTGACTTGATCTTGAACATTCCACGGAAGCTGAACCTCTTAGATGCGCGTGGGCCCGAGCTAGAATTAGTGA
Organism: Sungouiella inulinophila; assembly: GCA_030562885.1. Taxonomy (NCBI): domain Eukaryota; kingdom Fungi; phylum Ascomycota; class Pichiomycetes; order Serinales; family Metschnikowiaceae; genus Sungouiella; species Sungouiella inulinophila. Next base: position 35,190 of record JAKUAG010000021.1, read on the forward strand.
CGGTAGAATTAGCTGCCGACGAATTAGCTGCGGACGACGCATCAGACGAAGGAGCGCCTTTCTTCAATTTGGCAAGATCGCTCATGGTATTACTTCTTTTGTTAAGGTTGGCAGCAGGGCTTTGGCCGCCCGTTTGGGGCGAGTCGCTAGTGATCTGGCGTGGAGTAGCAAAAGCTGACGATTGGGATTGGTCTCCAGCATGAAGGGGACTGGGCCCGAAGGGCTCTTCGAGGCGAGGCGAGTCCAATGCATCTAGCATGGACTTGACGGGAGAGTGAGGACGAGAAGTGTCTAGGCTTGGCCCATTGACATGCTTTGTGTCATTTCCCTTGGTCTTCTTGACCACATCTTTTTCGGCCGCATTCTTCTTCATATTATCCACCTTTTCCTTCAGCTTGTTCTCAGTCGCACCCTGGCTCATCTTTCCAGGTGTCGGTGGAGTTGGAGGAACCGGACCTAGCATCGACACCACGGTCTTTTTCTTGGAATGCCCCGTCAACGTTGTCTGGTCCAGACCGCCTGTTTTTTCGCCTTCTAGAAGCGTTTCGTCGTGCTCTGAGTCCACTACCTTGGTGTCGCCGCTGTCCACTTCCTTTTCCGGAAATGAGGTGGTCATAGACGTCAACTGGGGCGAAAAGTCCTTGCTGGTGTGTTTCACCGTGTAGAATGCAGCAGGTTCGTTGAGACGTGGGGTGCTTTCGTTGGTAGAGTAGCCGGACCCTCCAATAGTGCTGATTGACGATGAGTTTCTGTGGTGAGATGCTTGTGTTGGCTGAGGAAGCACCTGGGTGCCAAATTCGCTCTTCGCCGTTTTGGATTGGCTTGCCACTGTGTTGGATTCACTTCCGACTGTGTCGGACGACTTGGCAGTGTGGAAAGTTTGCACGGAGCTCATTGGCTGGGTGTGGCTGGCGCTGTAGACTCCTAGACCAGGCGGTTTTCCTATTTGTGAAGATTCGGCATTCGTCAGAGATTTGGCATTCGTCCTGGATTCTGGCTCGAGGTCACCGGCAGCGTCCTCTTCTAGAATAACCTCCGATACGTTGGCGGCTTGTTTCTCGTTCAATACGTTGTCGAGGGCTTTCATGGATGGAGAAATCCGCATCAACGACGTTTTCTTAGCAGAAGCATGGCTCTCGAGAGCTCCAGCGTCGTGTGGGTCCATGAGGCCAGCGCTGACCAGCGTCGTCAGCATCAGGTTGGGAATATTGACTGTGCGTTTTAAGTTGACTATGTGATGTGACAGCAGCAGCAGCGTAATCACCCTCAGCAGCGAATAGAAGCTATTGTTCCAGAGGGCATTTTCGTAATCTTCCTGGACAGCAGACATGGCGGAATTGGATTCCTAGGAGGTAGTCCGGGGTAGCAGTGATGATGACAGCGAGGAAGTGGCTGCCAAGAATGGGGGCTGGGTACCTGTACGAGGAGCAGGAGAAATTGGTATGAAAAAAGTCTTGACACGCCAGATATTCGGTGCAGTCTGGGTGTGCCGAGGAATTTCTAGCCCAGTTCGTACTTTTTTTTTCCGGAGTTGTTACCAGCAGAATATTTAGTTTGGTTCGCCACAGTCGGGTGTTAAGACTCGGTTTAGAACAGATGTGTTGGATCTTGGCACGGACCACATAGCCATGGGCAAGTTGCGGTTTGCTGCCTGCGACCGGCCGTGCCTGCGACAATCCTAAAGCGATAATTACCCAAAGGGGTTATATTACTACGCGTCGCGTCGCAGGTGATCATTTCCCGCTTTTATACATGCAGCATGCTCCTCGGGGCTCATGTGCCTGCAACCCGCCCACTGTTGACGTCCCAATTGACAACGGATCTGTGATTGTGGGATCTGCCAATTTCAACGATAGGTCAGGAGGGCCATGTGGCAAGGGTCTAGCTGGCTAGTGTGTGGGGATATTGTCTGCAGGACAGTCGACCATCGGCCAAAAAGCTTTATTTTCTGGTCTCGAGCTAATTTACGTGAACGTGCTTTCGGAACACATTTCAGCGTTGATATCGTTTCTCGTCTTAAGCACCAAACCATCCAAATGACGGTTTAGTCTTCATTTAAACTAACTTTATTTTCAGGTCTCGAGCAGCTTAGCGTGAACGATCCTTTCGCCACACATTGCATCGTTGTTAACCTTTATCAGCCAAGAACCGAACCATCCAAATTACGGTTCACTAAACCTTGCCAAATCTTCAATTACTGCCATGCTCTATTCTATAGTATATTATCCCTCTACATAATCACACAGTCACCCTTCTTGCCAAACCGTCTTTTCTTCTTCTGTACCGAAGCCTGCTTCGGTTTGTTCACAATGGGTTTCACCGATGCCACCGAAGTCATCGCCGTACTCATAGACGTCCGCCTTGACGAACCCATCACCGACGCGGCATCTGTATTGCTCGAAAACACACTCTCAGAGTACAAGCCACTCCGTCCATAAACTTGGGTGTCCATACGGAGCACCGGATCCAAGCCAAACTGGATGATGGAGTTGGACAAGTACAAATAGAACTTGATCCACAAAATCTCGAGCTCATGGGTGAACCTCGTGCCGAACCGCTCCACAAATGTCTGGATGAGCGCCTCACCCATCATCTCAAATTGAGCAGGCTCAATGCCCAAAATGCGCGAGTGTCTCTTGCCCAATTCGACCAAGTAGTCGTCTAGAGAGGTCAAGTTTTCCAAAGAGTTGATGGCCAACAGCATGACGCCTGCCATTGATACGGCCTGATGTCTGAGCGAGGGGAACGCCTTCTCTAAATCCGGGTCCATCGTGAGCAAGTTCAGATAGAGTTGGGTGCAAAATGTGGACAGAGCACCATGCGATTGGCGAGACGACACAACAGGCAACGGCTTGTCGCGGGAAGTGGACCACATGGCGCCAGGCATGGCGAGCGCCAGACTCAGGTCGTTGACGGGCTCTTCTGCCAACATTCGGTTCCATGTGTAACGTAAAAGTGAAATCTCCTTGGGCGAAAGCTCCAACTGGACTCTGTACTGGGTTTGAGTGGAAAAGTTAGATCCGAGCGAACTTTGCGAGTTGACTCGGGTGAGACGGTAGTTTTCCTCCCGAACGGTGGCGTGAGAAGACGCCGCAGAGTCCAGAGTGTGGGAAGTGTAGGAGGTGATGGATTGGAGATCAGACTGTGCGGAAATTGAGCCTTCAGGGCGAAGCAAGTGCTGGCGCACGGAGGAGATTTGCGAAAGACGAGAAGTCTTTCTCACCGAGGGCAATGATGGTGCAAGCATAGGGAAAATGGGAAAGAAAAGTGGTTGGCGTTGACAAGTAGGACTTATCGAAAAATTGACCTCGGACAGCGGGATCGCACAGGGCTCGTACAGCGGGATCGCGCACAATAAAATGGCCCCATATATTATGATCCAATAGGAGCATGCGCGGTTCTATTCAGATTTGTATGGGTAATTTACAGCAGTATCATCCGGTCATCCATCTAGCTTTTTCTATTTCGAAAGGGCCCTCACGCCAGCTTAGCCAGGCCATGTGCTTTCAGAGCTTGTAGATCTCATCGAGGATCATTTCAGCTGCATGTTGCGACATGCAGGCGATAAACTTAAAACTATGCATCTTGCATTCAGCACCAGAGTAGTTCCCACGTAAAAGCAACGTCAATGACGCTACAATTTTGTTGCTCGCCGATTCCCCTTGTTCTTCTCGATGCGTATCGACTCTTCCGCACTCATAGAGTCGTTTCCCTACCGATCCGCTGTTTAGCAACCACTGTAAGTATGATTTGAGTTGAGAGTTACAGAGAAGGATCTGCATTTTCACTGCATGCAATTAGCTATAAGAGGGAATGTATGCGTGCCTTTCGACGAAGAATGACGAAAATTTTGACGCATAATTTAGGGAGAGACGGAAACCAGCGTCTGTGGCCATAGGGCACCTCAATGTGTTACTCCTCGCCCCAATAACCTATGGACCATCCCCTGCCCCACACCCCTGTTTTCAGCTCGAGCAGCAAGATCTTCATCTCCGTCGTCTATCGTGTATTATATCCGCAGGTTCATAATAGATAACAATGAAACCGAGCAGAAGGTGGCGGGCTGTTAAGAAAAGGAGGCGATGGTGAGCAGCGCAAGTTCCACTTTAGTTCCATGCACCAAAATGTAATAGGCCAGCAAATGTCCGAATGTGTACTTCTTTGACAGCAATACCTAAATACCTAAAATCGAGCACAGGAGAGCCTGCACCGGATCCAAGCACTACATTCGATTGGTGGACTTGGTCCAGTAGCTGATAGTCTATGTCCAGGACGATAGTTAGGAATAATAGTTCGGGATAGTAATCTGGGGCAGTGTGTTGGGGGTGATTGGGGGTGATTGGGGGTGATTACAGAAAAAATTCGTGCACCGCACATTGCATTTCTTTTTAATCATGGCTTTGTTTTGCCGTCCGGGGGGTGGTTGTGTATTCCTGCGTATATTTACATGTCTCCCAAAATTCTTTCTTTCCTGTCGTTTTGAGCAGTGTAGCTTATCCCCGAGCGACTGTGTATAAGAAGCTTGATAATACTTCGCGGCCCCCAAACTGGCATGGCCTGGTTTAGTGCTCGAGGATGGAAGCTTCCTCCCCTCCTCCCCACTGTTCTATTTTTTTATTTTGCTATTTTTCGTCGGCTGTTCTTCCCATATATTTCCACCTTTTACACTTTCCGTATTTCCGTCCTATTTCAATCGTCCGGAATTCCAGCATTCTCTCCTATTGTTCTAGCATCCTCGTATTTCTATCCCTCTCGCATCACTAATTTCACTTTATGCCCAACATTCTAGTCACTGCAACTCTCCACATCACATTGGCTTTGGTTGTGTCTGTATGATTCAGAACTGACGTTATCGGAAAACAGTGGAAAGTCAATTCGGAAAAGGGCTGCTGACGCGGATTTAACCGAGTATCCTAATTCTTCGGAGCTTCTTCCCCGGCAACCAGAAACTCTTTCCCCATATTGAAACAAGAGAAAGGAAGCACTAAGTCCGAAATGAATCGGCCAAGCAGTCATCTTGCAGACGCAGTCATGCAAACGGTTGCCGCAGCCCGATGCATAGTACACCTCAGGAGAAGGGCATGTGAGTGCCATCGGGAAAATAAAAATAATAATAGACATACAGACAGACCCTGGGGACCCAATAGGCACAAAATGGCCATTCATGGTCACTGTCTTCTGCAAATATACACTAATATACAAGATGAGGCGACCGTCTTTCGGAAAATGCCTGAGGAAATGCTTTGGTATATCCGAGATCGCTTTTAGGTGAGGATTTAATAGCATATCAATCTACACTCTCTCTTCGCCTTGCATACTCTCTAGTTGGGTTATGTGAACTCCAACACATGCAGGATAGTATTCGTGTTGCGAGGTGCTGTCACCAGTCATTCTGGATAAGCGTGGCTTGGGCCGCAAATGCTCGAATATCCGATGTTCGAGCGGCCAGCGTTATGAAAGCTTCCAAGAGATAAACAGAACCCTTCCCCTCCTATCCGCCTGCCGTTGCAGGGAACTTGCAGGACGTGGGTAAGGGCACATAGTATTTTGCAGTGCATCTTGCTGACCTAATCGCAGTTAGAAGGAATGGAGCCCTGTAAGATCGACATGCAGGGTAGCCGTATCCCTTTTGAATTAAGGTTTGGTGGAACTTCCAAGCCAGATCCGGTTCGAAACAATCTCTGTTGGAAAGGTCCTCAAAATGAAACAGCAAATAAGCTTTCACGGTTGCCTCCGATAGGCTTATCCATTTTCTACAGTTTGATATTCACTGAACTAATTCCTGTACTTAATTACTCCTCTGGAACCTCGACGTAGTAGCATTGCAAAGCACGATTTAATGCAGGGATAAGATTTTCCCAGGGTAAGATCCTCACGTCCTTGTCAAATCCACGAGGTTTGCGCACATTGTATGCCATGATGCGGCGAGCAAATACCATTCTCGGATTCAGGTGGTCGAATTGATTGTTTCTCTTCGACGAAATCGGTCTCTTCAGCCAAAACGGCGTTAAGTTCGACCGAATGCGTCCTCTCTCCTTTCTTCTCAGCATAGCGTCCATGTCCAGAATGCCAATGAGCATCTCGACTATCGCCACTATTTCCACCGAGGTGACGTAGAAGCTTTTTGAGCGGGCGCCGGCGCCTAAATTTTCGCCAACCTCGGAGCTAAGACATTCGAGACACGAGAATTCGAGAACGTCAACTCCAGCAGCGGCCGGGGCAGGTTCTGGATTTGCGAGCGCCAGGCCCACAATCAGAAACAGTACATGCAAGACTGTTCCCCTTTGGGTGCGTTCAATACGAATGATGCGTCGACGATCGGTAATCTCGTTCGCGTTCCATTGCAGGAAGCATAACTCGTTGGTCAGGGCGCCCTCGATCACTAATTTCAACGGCAGATAGTCGTATCCTGGTTTCCTCTCGGCTGGAGGACGAGTGGGGGCGCCGCCAGTGGTGATTCCTCGGACAATTTTGCATGAAGAGCTTGACTCTCCTGCAGCAATCTGTTCCGCGGGGAAGTTGTGGTGTACGCGACCAGCATTACGCACCAAGGCGCGCGCCATGCCATATGATGCAAGTGAACCCTTGCAGCTCAGATTGTTACTAGAGGGCGAGCTGGCGAAAGTGTCGGGCATAGACCGTCTCTTCACGATGGCGTTCTTGTTCAGGGGCGTCTTAGGCATGTGCTCTTCGATGCTTCCGGCCATGGTGCCGACAAATGTGGTGCTGGCTGCGTTGGCGCTGACAACCTGGCCGTTAAGTGAGCTTTTGACGAGCCCACTTTGGCTAACAACTGGCGTTGTGGAATTCGCCTGTGTGAACTCGTCGCTGCCTACAAAAGAAACAACGTGGGAGGCGGGGGCCTCACGCCTAATGGGATTCATATCAAATGCATTTTCCACATTAGTGCCCACGAGGGTAGTGCTATTGTTTGTAGATTCTCCACCAGAAGTAGCCATTCCATACACCAAGCCACTGGGTGCGCTTATTGCACGATGGTTGTGGGAAATAATGTCTTGATTCTGTTGTGGAAAGTAGGAAGTCATCATAATCGACTCCATGTGGGGATTTCTCTGTGGCATAAATTCGGTGGTGGGCGACAGAAAAACCGGCATGGACATGTTGTTGAACCTAATCTCATCCAGCATACTGCTAGGGTAATCCGGGTATCCTTGTTGGAAACTGTTGGAAGCGTGAAAGCCTCGTGAGGTCCCTGACATCAGCTCCATTGTAGGCAGCTTATTGGACGACTGATACAGGTAGCTGTTGGACTCTATCAGGTGAGGTAAGTACTGATAGTCGAAACTGAGGTCGGAGATGCTACTCGAGTGCGGATCACAAGAGCTGGTGTCTGCCAGAGGCAGAGGTAAGTCAATCGATTCCAAGCTATTGAAGATCAGCGAAAGCATGCTGTTTGGTCTGTCAAGGAATAGCGAATATGCGTCAGACATGGCGGTTGTACTGTAAATAGGTAAAGATGATGAGGTGGTTGCAAACGAGGAAAAACGAGTGTGAATAAGTGTGGAGTAGGAAAAGCAGGTGCGATAAGGCGGTGTGATAATTATACAAGCTCAACGTTACCAGCGGCATCTGCGCATTCGATCCGACACATGATTGAGTTTCTGCATGAAGATGCATCATGCAAAGTGCCTATCCCAAAGTAACTATTTGCGAGTTGCGCCTCCCCCAATGCGACGTCAACCAAGCATATCCGCCACGCATGCCAATGTGGGTCGTACAGCTTGCGATAAGCAGTCATATGCTTCCGGCACCGGCCATTTCCGATGTCTTCTCTTTTATCCGTGGAACAGTAATGGCAACGCATCACTTACCTCGCTACTGTCCCCATTTGGCCGTCCTCGACGTGCAAGCTGCACGAGGTAGGTCCGTGTTGGGCCGACAACCTCAGTGGTGGCGAAGCAACCACCTCCTGCCTGTGCATTACCCTATTGTTCTCGGAGATAGATCTGTTAATTGTTTAAGTGCTACCAATTCCACTCCATTTACGGCGGGGCGAACAGAAGTTTCTTATTCTTTCTAAAAGCAAGTGCGATTGCCGCTCCCATCTAGGTTTCACTTGCGGAGCTACTGGAGAAATGCTGGTTGCCTGTTTGTGTTGGAGAGCGTTGTCGTCGGATAACTTCTTCAGTTTACCGACAGGCCATTGAGCCCTACATCACCTAAGGTTTAGAAGGTCCGCAGCAGCAACGTAAAATAGAAGTGTCGATCACAGGGTTAAAAGCGCAAATAGGTATATGGTATCTTTTCGCGAGTTGTTTTTAGATACACGGTAGGCTCAAAAGAGAACGGTCGGCTACTTCCAACTTCATCAGATGATTGACACTGCGACCAGACCCGAGGAGAAGGGAAATTGCCAACTGATCAGGTGTGAGGCGGACGAAATTATTCGATACTAACATGATTTCCACAAATCCTAATGTCGTGTTTAGAGTTGTATGCATGCGCACTCCCGGCACGCTTTCCCTCAACATGCACGAGGACAGATATGCATGGAGTATTCTTCTGCGCGTTGCCGCAACGTTCTTGCGTCACTTTTCTTGACAGCATGGTCCGACGCGGCAGTGCGCTTAATAGTGCCAAATCATGGGTAGAGCTGCCTCTTTCGACCTCAGCACATTTTCGAATATTATTCTGGTGGGCCGCCTCCAAACGTTTCGAGGACGGTGTATTGAATGGCCCTAAAGTCCGGCAGTTCTTGCCGTAGAATGCCCAGGGCTCTGAACCTGACTCGCCGAGCACATACTATTGTGCAAATGTCTTGCTGAATAATTACGGGAAGCAAACCTATTTTTATTTATTTGCTTTTCCACGCCTATTCCGAGCCGCCGACTTTTTCCTTGGTATCCTCGAGCGGATGCTTGTTTTATTCCACAACCAGCCTTGTGAAGGAATTGACGGGCAGTCATCGACTACGGAACAATACAATGCCAATCTGCCGCAAAGACCTGTGAATGGAGCAGCTGCAGCGAATGAAGCACTGGACAGAATTTGAGGAGACGGAACAACACCCGCAGCTGTGCTTGTATCGAAGAATGAGGGTGGACTTTACGTGTTTGACGTTTATCTTGTGAACCAAGCTTTTGCCTGATTATGCATTGCATGCTCACTGCTGCTTCACCTCTTCCGGTAAACATTTCTAGGTTCTTGCTATCCTCCCTTCGTAGTCTAGCTTCTGCAATGTTTAGTTTGGTTTCTTTTTCCCTTCTCCCTTTCGCCTTAATTCTGCTCGCCTCCTTCCTTCCCTCCGACTTCCTAGTCGATTATCTCTACGTGGTTGATGTGGATCCAACTATTCTAGTCTATGCTAATTTCACCCCAGTCGTCATGACAACCAGTTTAAAGAATAAACGGTTCTGCCTATATTTGAGGCAATGATCATTTTTGACACCAAAGTTCATGATCAAATTGTCTCTAGCATCCAGAAACTTGATAGAGTTCCTGACCGATGGCGTCCATGAAACGTCGAAAAAGGTAGCAGAGGGTCAAGACAAGAATAGCGATCTAGAACGGCGGAAGGACTTAGAGTCCTTACGGTGATATTCTATCGAGAGAATAGTGACGAGCAATACCTTGAAGTTAATGGTCTATTCTACGGAGTTCGAATCCCAGATTACTCGACACTCTCCCAGAGCTATAGTCGACGTTATCATGATGAGCACACATATGTCCGACGTTATCCAGCATTTTCAGGTTTGGTCAATTACTGCCCGTTCCGATGGTCAAAGTTCAGGGAATCTTGAAAAAGGACTTCTATAGCTTGAATGCTCGTGTTGACAATATCCGACAAATCAGTTTGGGAAAGTTCTTTGCTCAGACCAAAACCCGGAGTCGTCCAAAGGCTTGTCTTTTGTGTTTGGAACTGTCTCTTTTTGTGACTGACGACCCACAAGGCTATCGTACTGAAGATCCTCACCTCAAGTGTCGTGTTTCTGGGTACATCTGGAAGCTAGAACTACGTTCGACGAACTCGAGATGCATACTCTCTGGAGAGCCTCTCTGTTACAAGAGGAGGCGAAGATCAGAAGATTTCGATATACCGAGACTCCAAAAAAAGAAGAGTAGTTTTTGTTTGTGGGCAAAGACAAGAAACCAAGGAGTCCAATGCCATGGGAATACCGCCAGCAGTGATTGTGGAAAAAAACTACCCTTTGGTGGATGTGGAGGTGAGAGGACACAACGGCGACGGGCTGGCATGGAGAGAGTTGTGTGGAGATAAGGATTTTGAGTTGACTCGTTGGATACTTTGATTTGTTCTGCACTAAGTCACTAGGGATACTTTAATTTGTTCTGCAGTAAGTCACTAGCTATTAATTAGCGATGGCAGACACTTCACAATTTTACTTCAATCACTTCAACTTTTTCATTGGTCATTTTCTCACTTTCCACAAGAGGCTGTTTCAGGACTTTCCCCCTGCTTATACCCCTGCTTATACTTCTATAGTTTAGTTATTTACATTATATAATCTTGATCGTAAAAAAAGGGGTCTCCGCCTCTCAACCCGAGTCATATATCCTGTACGAACACCTTCTTCGATCGGGAGTGTGTCTTAAGGTGCGATTGGGTTCGCAGGCTTCTCTCGCAGATGGGCCAGACACTAAATGGCTCGCTATAAGAACAGAAATAAAGAAAGATATGGAGCCGAGAAAACCACAAAAACCAGAATGAACTGACGAATGCCGAGAAATCCTAATGGTTTTGCCGATTGCAGGAAAATATCGCCGGAAAATATCATCTGGCAAATAATATGATTAAGAAACGACTATACATCCCCTCTAGACCACCTTGTGAACTTGCTCGTATTTGTTCTCGGGACAGGCCAATGTGGTAATCACAACGACCAGGGGTCCGTTGATCCGGGACCGTCTATTCGGGCCACAATCGGTTCAAATGGTTGAATTGCAAGCCATTGACTAGATTGCATGATCAATTGACCAGATTGCATGATCAATTGACCGGATTGAATGATCGATTGTCCAAATTGCATGAACCACTATCCTAATTTCATCCAGCTATCGCCCAAGTTACACCACTCACTACATTACTCACTCCACCCTCTCCACTCATCTCCTTCCTCCACCATCTGCTATCAGTCTCCACTCGGCGATCAGTCGTTCATTCTTATCTGTATACTTACTTCTTGTACTTGGGATACAACTGCTGGAACACGTATACGTCAGCCAAAATCAACCCAGTGATGATTCCCGCGTGGATGGCCACCACGTACTTGTTGTCGGAATTGATGCGGGCACTCTCCTGAGAAATAAAGTATCCGGCAGCGGCACCTCCAGCCACAACTGCAAGCTGACCCACAACAACGGGGTTCTGCAACTCCTTACCGGCGGCGTTCACCGAGTCTTTATTCACAAACGACGAAATGTAGGCGTAAGCAGCACAGTACTTCTCCTTGAGGTATCCGACAGCCTTCTCTACCTGAGGCTTCAGCAGCTCCTCGGCCTCCTTCAAATCCTTCTTGAAGTCCTCCACATGAGTCTTACCGGCGGCTACCGCGTCGTTGGCGGCCTGCAGCGCCTGCTTCTTAATCTTCTCGAATTCCTCCTTAGGCACCGTCTCCACACTTCCCAGAGGCTCGGAGGTTCTCTCCACCTGAGCAGGCTGGGGGATCTTCTCGGCTCCGATAGGGCCAGATTCGGCGGCGACTTCTGCGTATGATGACATGATGAATAGTTTGCTAAGAAGAAAGGTAGTAGCGGCACAAGAGTTAGAATGGTGCAGCAAACTCCAACCCCCGGACTGATGGTTTGCTGTCCTGCATGTAGTGCGGCTTCTGTTGCCAGTGGTGTTGGTGGCCTGTGATTGGTGGGCGGTGGCGGGGGCCGGGAAAGGCCGAGAGGGTTGTTTGTTGGCAGGGAAACCCGGGATTGGCTTTTTAGCGGAGATTACGGCTGCCAGGACAATTCTTGATATCGTGGTGGATTTGCCCCAGATCATTCCTGGGGGTGCGGTACTGCAGGCAGCGCGGCCTTATCAACTGAAATAGTGAGGGTTGCTGAAATGGTGCGATAATGGCGAGAAAAAAAAAAAGGGTAGAAAGCGCGGCGATTGGCCACTGAATTTGCAATTGAAGTCACTAGAAGACGAAATGAGGTGGGTAGGAGCGCACCCGTACCTCATCCTGGCAGCGGCGGAGACTTAGGGCTCGAGCCCTAAGGGCCGTCCCTCCGCCGGAGGTGCGGGTCTCTCAGAGGTACGGGTCTCTCGCTCGCACTTAGCTCCATCACCAAAAAAAAATTTCATGTTTTCTCTCCAGTTTTATCGATCGAAACCACCACCCCGGCTTTCCACGTAACATTCCGATAAACATGTCTGCTGCTGCTCCAGAAGCCCCAAAGAGAAACTTCCGCCAGAGAGGCAGGGGCCCAAGAAGAGGAAGAAGAGACGAGGAGAAAGGATGGACTCCAGTCACCAAGTTGGGTAGATTGGTCCAGGCCGGTAAGATCGCCTCCATCGAGGAGATCTACTTGCACTCTTTGCCTGTCAAGGAGTACCAGATCATCGACGCCTTGCTTCCAGAATTGAAGGACGAGGTGATGAAGATCAGATCTGTCCAGAAGCAGACCAGAGCTGGTCAGAGAACCAGAATGAAGGCTGTTGTCATCATTGGTGACTCCAACGGCCACGTTGGTTTGGGTATCAAGACCGCCAAGGAGGTTGCTTCCGCCATCAAGGCTGCCATCATCATTGCCAAGTTGTCGATCATTCCAATCAGAAGAGGTTACTGGGGTTCCAACTTGGGTGCTCCTCACTCTTTGCCATGTAAGGTCACTGGTAAGTGTGGTTCCGTTCTTGTGAGATTGATTCCAGCTCCAAGAGGTAAGGGTATTGTTGCCTCTCCTGTCGTCAAGAAGTTGATGCAGTTGGCTGGTGTTGAGGATGTCTACACCTCTTCTTCTGGTTCCACCAGAACCACCGAGAACACCTTGAAGGCTGCCTTCATTGCTATCGGTAACACCTACGGTTTCTTGACTCCTAACTTGTGGGATGTGCAGCCATTGGTTGCTTCTCCATTGGACACCTACGCTGAGGAGGCCAAGGGTGGCAAGAGAAGATACTAGGTTTATAGCTAATTTAGTTGTGCTTGTCGAATGTGTAGAGATTGGGTAGTGTTAGTGTTTTGAAGGGAGGAAAGGAATGATTTATCGAAATGTCTTGAGTTGGAACAAATACTAATGACTGAGTAGTAACTAACCATTGGATAACTGATAACACCTCTATTGGCTCACTAATTATTGGATACCTGACTATTGGATAACTACGTAACCAATAGTAACGATTGAATTGCTGACCATGATTCTGATGAGTAGTACAAGCATTGTTGTTGCCAATGGTGGAAATTGGAGACTACAGGATATAGAAATGATCTAACAATTTGTTGAATTGAAACAAATAACTAATGACTATTGGATAACTAATGATAATTAACTATTAGATAGCCAACTATTGGATAACTAATAATAACGAACTATTGGATAGCTAACTATTGTGTAATTAACTATTGAGTAACTAACTATTGGATAACTTTTGAATAACTAACTATTAGAAAGCTAACTGTTGGATAACCGAACGGATACCGACCATGACTGTAGCACTATTAAATCCATACCGCTATTCTTGTCGAAAACCACCCTAGTAAAAAAGCTTAAATTGTCGCATTCAAGACTTATTCAAGGTCAAGAGGCTCTTTGGACAAAACATCACTACACCTTTGTCTCGGGTTCTATCTACCAGACCAAGGATGTTCTACTGACGCTCGATATGCAATGTATTGTCTATGGGTCATAATGCGTTAGTCATGGTCATGAATCGTGAGCACCACCGTGGTGGTCTCGGTCGTTTGTCGTGTCTATAATAAAGCTTTTTTGGCTTTTTCCTTTTGTTTTATTTTGTTGTTTTTGTTTTTTGTTTTTTGTTTTTGTTTTTTTTTTTTTTAATCACTAATACAAATTATTCTTGAACGGCCTGCTCCATCACTTGGTCGTCTGGAACCGCAAAGCTGCGCGCACTGGTGGCATCGCCAGCCTTTTCAAAAAGGGCCTTCTCTCTGCCATCTGGATGACGGTAGTAACAGAATTTGTTCTTGCACTCGTTTCCAAACCGACATTCCTCATCTATAGGATGACTGAATGTACAATATGGGAGCGTGCAGTTGGCGCCGTTACGGCACGCAACGTTGGACGTAGCGTGTCTTCTGGGGCACAGTGGATTGGTGCAGCTCATGCCGAACTTACACTGCTCCAATGAGGTGGCAGTCTGTCTGGTAAACTTGTTAGCACCACGAGCGTTGAAAGCCGGTCTAGGCGCAGCCTGAACGGGAGGAGGAGGAGCCTGGTAGTTGGGCGACGAATGAGCATACTGACACTGTGGGTTTTCACAGTTCTTGTTGTCGCGACACCACTGCTGGATAATCACCTTAGCGTCCTTGTTGGCAGGCGTAGGGTGGCCAAACGGACACAACTCTTTCGAACAAAGAATGCCGTACTTGCACAAAGTCACCTGTGGAGTCTGTTGACGAGAACGCTCCTTGCGGCGCTCGAGCATCTGCTGCTTCAGCTTCTCCAACTCCACCATCAACTCTCCGTCTTCGGCTGGATGCAAGTAACTGCAGGTTCCTGGAGGGTTTGGACAGTTTGGATAAGCAAAACACACCTTGGTTGGATGGGCAAACTTACACTCTCTGTTCTTGCACCATGGGAAGTCTCTACAACGTCCCTTGGAGGTCTTGGGCACAAACGGCGCCATGTCAACCGAGTTGGCGTGAGAGCTCAAAGCCAACGCCTTTTCCAAGTTCACGGTACTCTTAGTATTGAGACCCTTCTTCTTGTTGTTTCCATTGACAAAGTCCTTGCCGACGCCGCCTTTGCCGATGCCGCCTTTGCCCTTGGCTCTGTTGGCGGCAAGCTGGCGCAACTCGTTGCCACCCTGTTTGAAGTTCACATGCACTTCCTTGCCTTTGGGGCCCTTAGGTATGTCTGGGAAGACTGGTTGGGGTTGTTGCTGTGGGAAAGGCTGAGGGAACTGCTGGGAGAATGCGGATGGCGCCTCGTTCTGGAAGTGTACTTCCGGCTGTGGTTGTTGTGGTTGTATTTGTGGTTGTGGTTGTGGTTGTTGCTGCTGTTGTTGTTGTTGCTGCTGTTGTTGCTGTTCTTGCAAAAGCCGTTCTTGTTGCTGTTGTTGCTGATGTTGCTCAAATTGCTGCTGTTGATCAAGCTGTTGTTGATCAAGTTGCTGCTGCTGCTGCTCGCCCACTTGACTCAACCGACTAATCTCAGCAAACACTCTCCCCACAAAAGCTTCATCAATAGGGATGTTCACAACCTCCTTCACGTCATAACAGATTTCCGCCGCCAGCCGGTTGTTGCCAATCAATACATTGATGTATTCCGCCACGTCCTGGGCGTCGTCGGCTATTCCAAACGTGGAAGTGAGCTCGTTGATTAGAAGGGGCGTAAGCTGCTTGGCCACGGGCCCTTCAGGATTGTACAGCATGTTGAAGTTGTAAAAAAGCTATAAAAATGTGCCAGCCAAAAAGTCTCTGTGGATTCAGAACAAAGTGGTTGGAATTTGTAAGCACACAGACTTTGATTCAGATGACCGTGAATAGAAAAAAATGGTAAGGCGGTGGGCGCACGCACATCACCACCGACAAGACAAAAAAAACCCGTACCTACCACCGGCAAAATTACCAAAAAACCCGTACCCTCCAACGCCAAATCCACCTTCCACCCAGAAACTCCATTTACTCACAAACCTTCCCAGTCACAAATGTCGGTGCAGATTTTCGGCGACCAGGCCAGCGAGGAGCGTGCAGAAAACGCCAGAATGTCGGCGTTTGTCGGAGCTATCGCCGTCGGCGACCTCGTCAAGACCACATTGGGTCCAAAAGGTATGGACAAATTATTGCAAAGTGCAAGTGATCCAGATAGATCTCTCATCACCAACGACGGAGCCACCATTTTGAAATCGATCCCATTGGACAACCCTGCAGCCAAGGTTTTGGTCAACATTGCCAAGGTGCAAGACGACGAGGTTGGAGATGGAACCACATCGGTTACTGTGTTGGGAGCCGAACTTTTGAGAGAAGCTGAGAAGTTGATTGAGAAGAAAATCCACCCACAGACGATCATTGAAGGGTTCCGTATTGCTCGTAACACGTCGGTGGCCGCATTGGAGCGGGTGGCAGTGAATCACGGCAAGGACGCCGACAAGTTTAGACAGGACTTGATTAACATCGCCAAAACGACGCTTTCGTCGAAGATCTTGTCGCAGGACAAGGAGCAGTTCTCGCAGTTGGCAGTGGACGCCATTTTGAGGTTGAAGGGCTCGACAAACTTGAACCATATCCAGATTATCAAGAAGCCCGGAGGAAAGTTGGCGGACTCGTATTTGGACGAAGGCTTCATTTTGGAGAAGAAGTTCGGTATCAACCAGCCCAAGAAAGTCACCAATGCCAAGATATTGGTGGCCAACACCTCTTTGGACACCGACAAGGTGAAGATTTTCGGAGCCAAGTTCAAAGTGGACTCGACGTCCAAGTTGGCTGAATTGGAGAAGGCCGAGAAGACGAAGATGAAGAACAAGGTGGAGAAGATCAAGAAATTCGGCATCAACGTGTTCATCAACAGACAGTTGATCTACGACTACCCCGAGCAGTTGTTCACCGACGCCAAGATCAACTCTATTGAGCATGCAGACTTTGACGGTGTGGAGAGATTGGCACTAGTCACGGGTGCTGAGGTCGCATCCACGTTCGACAACCCAGAAAAGGTCAAGATGGGCACGTGTGACTCCATCGAGGAGATTCTTATCGGAGAAGACACTTTCCTCAAGTTCTCGGGCGTTTCGGCAGGAGAGGCATGTACAATTGTGTTGAGAGGAGCCACCGAGCAAGGATTGGACGAGGCTGAGCGTTCTCTACATGATGCATTGTCTGTTTTGTCGCAGACCACCAGGGAGACCAGAACTGTGTTGGGAGGAGGATGTTCCGAGATGGTGATGTCCAAGGCTGTCGATCAGGCTGCTGCCAACGAAACCGGCAAGAAGGCGCTTGCCATCGAGGCGTTCGGTAGGGCGTTGAGAGCGTTGCCCACCATTTTGGCAGACAACGCCGGGTTTGATGCCAGCGACTTGGTGACCAAATTGAGATCAGCCATCTACAACGGAATGACTACTTCTGGGTTGGACTTGAACGAGGGCCGCGTGGCTGACATGAGAGATATGGGCATCGTCGAGTCGTTCAAGTTGAAGCGTGCGGTTGTGTCTTCTGCCTCGGAAGCTGCTGAGGTTTTGTTGAGAGTGGACAATATCCTCCGTGCCAAGCCTAGAACTGCTGACCGGAACCACTGATAGAATAGGGTGCGTCTAATAAAATTAATCAGAGTGTGGTGTAGAGGGCTGAAGTAGAGGGTGCCTTTTGGGTTGATGACTACGGATGAACTTTAGGACTCACTTACTATCTATTTATGAGCTATAGTCTTAAAATTAATCAGAGATTGGGATGTAGAGGGCTCATATCGAAGTAACAATCGTGACTGCGGCTGAACCTTAGAACCCACTTACTATTCACTTACAAACTATGGTCGAACTTTCCCTCTTACTGAAACTATGGTTGAACTTTCCCTCTTTCCATCTACTAAAACTAAGGTCGAACTTAAGAACCCACTTGCTATCTACTAAAACTATGGTCTCAATCTTCTAGGGTCTCTTGGGAAGAGAGATGCACGACGAATGTTCTTCAAGTCCAAGAAGAACATCAACACTCTCTCCAATCCGATACCTCCACCAGCGTGAGGGGCACATCCGTAAGTGAAGGCCTCCACGTAGTCGTTGACACCGTCCATGGTGTAGTCAACCTCGTGGGCGGTCATTCTCTCCTTCAACAACTCTGGGTCATGGATACGCTGGGCTCCAGACAAAATCTCCTCACCTCTCATGAAGAAATCGTAAGAGTTGGAGTATCTTGGGTCCTCGGGGTCTGGCATGGTGTAGAATGGTCTGATGGCCAATGGGAACTTGTCCAAGATGTAAAAGTCGGTGACGTACTTCTCTCTGACCAACTTACCCAAGAGCTTTTCGTGTTCGGTGGACAAGTCTTCAAAATCGTCAACCTCCTTACCTGCCTCTCTCAACATGGCAATACCTTCCTTGAAATGCAATCTGACCATCTTTCCGTCGGCTGGCAACTTGAACTCCTCCACTGGGAACTGCTTTCTGACAGTGGCGATCTCGTTGGCGTATCTGGACTTCAACTCGGTGAAGATGAAAATGAACAAGTTCTCCAACACCTCCATCACCTCGTCGTAGTGCTCCTCGAAAGCCATCTCCAAGTCCAACCCCACAAACTCGGTCATGTGACGGTGGGTGTTGGAGTTCTCGGCTCTGAAAACAGGAGCAACCTCAAACACCTTCTCGAAGTCGGCAGCAATCAACTGCTGCTTGTAAAACTGTGGAGATTGGGCCAAGTAGGCAGATCTCTTGAAGTACGACACCTCGAACACGTTGGAGCCACCTTCGGAAGCAGATCCAAGAATCTTTGGGGTGTGAATCTCTGTGAAGCCCTTGTTGGACAAGAACTCTCTGAACAAAGCACAAATGCCATGCTGGATCTTGAAAATCGCCTGGTTGGTTGGAGTTCTCAAGTCAATGACACGGGCATCCAATCTGGTGTCCAAGTTAACAACAGGCAAGCCGGCAGCCTCGGCATCGGCGTCGGATCTCGAAGCATCCTCGATCAACATAGGCAACTGCTCTGGGGTCTCCTGGATAGTGAAGATCTTAGTGACGTGAACCTCGGCGTCCTGGACAGTGGCCGACTTGATAGGCTCGTCCACCTTCCTGATGACACCGTGAACCAACACAATGGACTCCAAGTTGATCGAACCAGCCCATTTGACCATCTGCTTGGACACAGACGATCCGTTGGCCTTAATAAGACCCTGGATCAAGTTTTGCTGCTGTCTGAAGGTCAAAAACGCCATGGTGGCACCCTGCTGTCTGGAGTTGTGTGCACGGGCTCTGAACACGACCTCCTGGCCGTCGTTAGCAGCAGACAAGTCGGCAATATTGACTCTCTTGATGCCGGTCTTGTGGTCCGACACAATCAAAGGCAACTTTCCGTAGTTCTCCTTGGCTGGGTCGTTGGCAGCCTGGGCGTCCTTTTCGGCTTTCTCCTTGGCCAATTGGGCATCTCTCTCGGCCTTCTTCTTGGCCTTTTCCTTCTCTTTCTCCAATTTCTTCAATGCCTTCTTCGACAATGGCTGGCCGTCCTCTCCCAAGATCACCTCGCTAGGAGCGGATGCTTGGTCCTCTTTGAGCGAGAGCTGATCCAATTTAGCTTCTTCGGCAGACATTTTTACACTTTGTTACTTGTTGTAAGAGTATCTATGCTGAAAAACGTCAGTGGGGGATTTTTTTGACTCATGAAGGTTTTATGCCGGAGAAGATGATTCACGGAGAGTAAAGTTGGAGAAAACGGAGGGAAGAGGACCTTTTAGGGGTTTGGGGGAGATATTTGGCTGCCAATTTTGGACAAGCAAGTGGACTTTTTTTTGTTGGTGTGAAATCATGGTTTCCAAAGGTGGTGAGGCATGCCTGGAGACGAATCAGGTGAGAGGGGAGGAATTGGGAAGATTTTGCTAGTTTTGTCGAGAAAGTAGGACGAAAGTAGAGAAGGTCTTGATTAATTTGCCTTTATGTGTTTTGTATACTTTATTTTATTGGTGGGGGTAACACTCACTAGTGACTGGTTGCTAGTGTTCAGTAGATTATTGAGTTTGTAAAAGAATCGCGAGATCGATGCACAATTGTGAAAGAAAAATATCAGGAGAAAATACAAAAATTTAAGGTTTGAAAAAAGAGGTGAAGTTGCTCGACTCTGCTGATCATCCACCTCATTTCAGTTTATTCTTTTGATATGCCACGGTAATTTCTGATGTGTTGGTGAAAAATGTGCTGAGAAGTTATTGACGGAGAAAGAAACAATTTCTGAGTCTCCCTGGGATCAAAAACATGTACAAACAACTTGTCAATATTTAGGAACCTGTGGGCTTTGGAAATTTAGCTCTTGGTTCAAGACGGAATATCGAAATGTCAGTTGGTTTCTCCAGAAGGGTGGGTAAAAAGGAAGGGTAGAAATGTCTCAAAACGAGAAAAATGAAGCCAAAAAGGCAAAATTATAATCAAATTGACCCTAAAGAATACAGAACATGCATTAAATGCCCAAAAATTTGCTATTTTTGCAGTGAAAAAAATCTTGAAGACTTATTATTCAATAACAATTAACAATCAACAACAATCCGATATAGTGTAATGGCTATCACGGTTCGCTCTCACCGAGCAGATCGGGGTTCGATTCCCCGTATCGGAGTTCTTTTTTTAATTTCGCCTCCTGGTTCTAGCACAACACAGTCTTAGGCGAACGGTAAGTCGGATCATCTTTTTTTCCTTGACATTTGTCTCTCGCTTGGAGGTTAATCTTCATGGGATACAAGTTCCTGGTTTTCGCAGCCATATACGACTCACTGAGTCCAAACGATAAAACGTTCGTAGAAGTCTCGATGATATATATTCTTCCATAAAAATAATGGAAGAGTTCACGTTGATTGATGATCCGTGAAATGCTGTCATCACAGAGGTCAATGTGACCATACTAACAAGAAGTAAAGCGAGCACTCTTAGGTCTGAATATTGAACAGAGAGAACATACCATTTTTAACATACAAATCCTTCTTTTCAGTTGTCAGAATTTAGCCTGGATCCTCTCACATTTGCAGATTGTTCCCAACTTCAAGAGAGTTTTGAGGGGTCATCGGACCTACAAGTAGTGATTCCCAGTTTTTTTTTTTTTTTCACGAACCAGAAACAAAGGAGGACCAATTCTACAGTTTCGAGGCCACTTATCCATACGTGCTCTATTTGATATATTTACCCTCTTCTTTACCATGCCCATTGGCCGTTTCAAGTTCGAAAATCGGCTTTGGCTTAGTTGTACACACAATGTTACTTTCGCTTTGTGATACAAGGTTTCAGCAACTGCCTTAGAACTGAAGAGCAAGCTAAAGGAATCTCAAGTTATCACGATTATATATTTCAGCGAACTAAACTATATAACTAAACTAGGAGGAAGTTCCCAAAACCGCCTTGGTAGATATTGAAAAAATTAAATAGGGAAGTCCAATGGAAAAGTTTAAAAGAAAATTAAAGAAATAAATGTGCAAACGTCTGCCACCGCTAATCAGTAGCTAGTGACTATCTGCACTGCAGCATATAGTAAAGTACCACCGCTTCAACTCAGGCTCGTCTAACTCAGGGAGGGCATCCAGTAATTGAAAGAGTCGATTGTTGGCCCTCAATTCATCCAAAGGATGGAGACGAGAAATGGGCCAGAGAAAAAATAGATTCCAAATGGCTAGTTTCTATATTGGAAACCCCAATAAACAATTCTCTTAACAGACTTGTCCTTCTAAGCTTATATTAAAACGAAAAAAATGGCAATTTTGCTATCATTTTCAAATACTGCATATAAGTGCAAAAATAACGACATAAAAAGGCAGCATTCAACCCAAACAAGTAAGAGGTCCCTTGGCCCAGTTGGTTAAGGCGTGGTGCTAATAACGCCAAGATCAGCAGTTCGATCCTGCTAGGGACCACTTCTTTCAGGGCGTGTGGCGTAGTTGGTAGCGCGTTCGCTTAGCATGCGAAAGGTCTCCGGTTCGACTCCGGACTCGTCCATTTTCTTTTTTTTTGCGTTCTGTGGAAGAATCCCTTTATTTTTGATAAGTTTCACCTTAGAGTTGAATCGGAATCTCCGTGTTATATCTTGTTACGGCCCAAAGGCTATTTTGCGCGCCCGTTCTTCATCGTGCAGGGAAATACAATCGCATTTGGGTGCAAAAAGTCTTTCACTTCTCTTCCCAAATGCCAAACTCATCCAATTGTACAGAAGAATCCGGTTCCATCTTTCGGAATTTCTCTAATCCAATGCATTGCATCATTGGAGGTGCCTATCTCTATCCTTTCAAAGTATGTCCACGACTAACCGGGCTTCTTGTCCCTACTCCCAGAATCTCCTACTAACTCCAGGGCATTTTCTATTTTGTAGTACATCCCGTATTGTGGCCCCAGTTCGTCATTCTAGTGCTTCCACTTTTGGTCTTTCTGATGACCGTGGCTCTCTTTCTATTCGCTGTCATTTTCCCCATTTGTTGTACAATATCCGTATTCCTCTTCGGTCCCATTGGTGCCTTTTCAGCGGCATTTTCCTCCATTGAGATTGCAAACACGTTAAGCATGATGGTCACAATGCTTTTCTTTCTTCCTCGGCTACATCGAGCATCTTTTGATGCTGTTGTCGAGTTAGAAGGTGATGTGGGCCTTTTGCGATTGAAACATGCTCTGGATAAGAAAGAACACCATCGGAATTTGCTCAATTTAGCAAGACATGTCAAACACAGATTGGCTCCCTTCATTCTCCAAGAGCTTGCGTTCTGTTTTCTCGATTTGATTCCCTTGGTGGGGCCTCCATTGGTGATCTACCTCCGGGCTCCCATCAAAGGGTACAAAACCCATCGAAAGTACTTCAAATGGATGAAGTGGAACGAGTCCCAAATAAAAGCGTTCTATCGAGCGCACAAATGCGACTACACGGGGTTTGGAATCGTATGTTTGCTTCTAGAAATGATTCCGGGCCCTGCGGTGGTGTTCATGTTCACGGGAAACATCGGAATGGGACTTTGGACAGCCGAGAACCACCACGCTTTCGAAGCACGAATGTCTATAAAACCCAACTACTAGTACAAGTACACGTTGTCCACACAGCCGAAACCGGCCGCCACTCCGCCTTCGTCGCTTGTACTGAATTTGGATCTCAACAAATGGCCGGCATTTTCGTTGGTTTTGATGTCGCCAGTGTCCTCGTCAAACAACACTGTTCCGAAAATACCCAACTCCGAGATGATTTCTTCGTGGTAGACTTCGCTGTTGCGGATAATCTTGTTCTTGTGTGTTGGAGGATGGATAAGTTCCATCAAAATGTATGCTCCCCATTCGCTCTCGGGCAACGACTTCAAATGGCCCGGAATGTCCTTTTTGTACACGTTATTTCCACCGCCTTCTCTCTGGGGCTTCAAAACAAAATTTTCGGGTTCTTCAAAAGCAAGTTTTTTGGCCATTTGGCCCTCCTCACTGCCGTCCAATGGGTAAATCTTCACAAATGTGGAGAGCAACTTGTCCAACTCGTCGTCGGCAACGCCAGGCAAGAACTTTTTGATTGTTGCGGCACTAGTCAAAACCTGCTGGATTTTCTTTGCTCCAGAAAGTTGCGTCAAGAGCGAGGGACATTTGATGGCCCTCGAGGTTTCGAGGAATAATCTAGCGTCCCATGTAGTTTCCGGATCGGACTCGTAATCGGAAGGAGCATATCCCGAGCGGTAGTATACCACCGAAACCTCATCCATGGCGTCCTTGATGTATAACTTGCCTCCGTTGATTGTCGTCTCCTTCTTGATTTGTTCCAAGCTCAACCGGTACGACTTGATGCCGAAATTGCTCAACAACGCATACTCGACAAGTCTCTGGTCAAAGCTATTGCGCTCGCCCTCCTGAACCACAAACAAAACAACGGTATCTGTGGATTCTTTTTCTCCGTTGTAGAAGTAATTTCCTTGGGCCAAACCGTTGGCGATCTCGTTGGCAGAGTCCGAAATAGGAAGATCTGCGTCCGAATAGTACTTATTTGAGTAAGAGTTGTCGTAGGCACCCACTTTGTTCAAGTAGTGATGGGCCTGGCCAATTTTACTGGATAAACCTCCAAAAGACACCGAGACGGTGTTGAACTCAATTTGCTTGATGGAGTGGTCTGTTTCGTTGTACATATAGTCCGAACGGAATACACCCAACGTCAACGGCTGAACAACCTTTCCACCACCAATTTTCACAGCTTTCGTGTATGTTTCGTACAACTTTCCGGTGAAGTCCTTGTCAAAGTCCCCCAAGCCCTGGATGACGTCCAAAAGCCAGGCTTTCTGGTTAGCTACAACACTTACATACAATTTGTTGAAAATCTGCTGGACGTCCACTGCTCTTTGGAACAAATCTCTTGGAAAAGGTGTAGGAAAGAGCGTAATTGGAGCATTATTGGCGGAATGAGCGACGAAATTCGGAGGATACATGACCAAGCCATTGGCCAAGCTCCATTGGAGCAACCTTTCGACCAAAATGGCCTGATTTTTCTCAGAGAGCGTAGGGAAATCCTTGAAGGACATGGCGTAGGAGTTGACTGGGAATTTGAGTAGAATATTTGAGCTTATCGCCGGAGTGTACAGAGCTTGATTTGTAAGATAGAGGTGGGCACGAGGAATTGTGAATTTCGGACCAAAAAGGCCATTGGGATGTTCGGGTACGATCAAATGGAGTATTTTGCGGAGTTTAAGTATTTGGATGGAGCTGGAGTGGACTCATAGTGAGCCATGAGAATATTGGGTGAAGTGATTGAGATCATCGTGATTGAGATGGTGATTGAGATCGTGAGTGAGACTGAGATTATGAGTGAGATCGTGAGTGAGATCGAAAATACTAAAAGTCACTAGTTATGCGATTGACCTCGATTTATGAAAATACAGAAAAATTGAAACACCCATAAGCATTTATGAATTGCAAAAATGAGAATATCCAGCTTCTATGTATTCCAATTGAGATCCGGTTGAAGTTCCTCTGGAGATTCCCAAATACACGACTGCACTTCGGATTCGAAAGCCATAGTTGCGTTGAGAATCAAGAAACAGGAATTCAAGTCAATGGTCTTCCACTCTTTCACAGAAGTTCCATGTTCTTCGTGTTTCTATTCTCAAATCGAGGAGTTCTTGTGTTCATAGATCGAGCATTCTCTGCTATGAAATACTTTCCAATCGGACTTCTCTGCATATATGAACATTCCTAAAGACGAACAATTTTCACCTTCTAAAGTGGCAGCTAGCTCCTTTTCGATTCACAAACAGTATCATGATAAGAGACAGTATATCAAATGTTTGAATTCCAGGCTCACTGCCATTCTCATTTGCTTATTCCCTTCATTTGCTTGTTCCCTGTATTTGGCTGCGAAAGATAGCTTCACTTCTATCTGTAGAATACACCAAAACAGCCCCGCATGTAGAGCATCCACCAAAATTCCCCTTCCCACAACACAACCATGGTTTCAAAGCCCCAGGACAAGTCTTCTACTCCCGATTGATTCGCTGTCGTTGGTGGTCCCCAAACCACGTGACCCAATGTGACTGCTTGTGCTTCGCACGACCCACCGGAAACCACTGCGAAAATGTCAACCAAAATTTCACCATAGAAAATCTTTTACACTAATACAAAGAGTATGTCCGTTCGAAAACAACCCATGGCTGGGTGAAGCGCAGCAGAGAAATTTGTTAGATTCTGTGGTTTTTGCGGGACTTTTTTGCAATTTTGTCTCCTTTTCCGTCCGCTTACCATCCATTTCGTCTGAAATCATTTCCATAATCAATATGGTGACCGCTTTCCGAATGAAAAAGACCTTTTGCACATTCCATGACCACGTCAATGACAATTTTGACGGCTCTAGCAATTTTCCCGCCTTCTTCAGCCCCAGAATCCATCAATTCCACCAGATCCCATACTAACCTCCAGTGAAATACTTAGCTGCTTACTTATTGTTGGTCAACGCCGGTAACACCACCCCATCTGCTGACGACATCAAGAAGGTCTTGTCTGCCGTCTCTATCGACGTCGAGGACGACAAGGTCGAGAAGTTGTTGGCCGACGTCGACGGTAAGTCCGTCGAGGAGTTGATTGCCGAGGGTAACGAGAAGTTGTCTTCTGTCCCAACCGGTGGTCCAGCTGCTTCTTCCGGTACTGCTGCTGCCTCTGGTGCTGAGGAGGCTGCTGCTGAGGAGAAGGAGGAGTCGGCTGCTGAGGAGTCTGACGACGACATGGGTTTCGGTTTGTTCGATTAAACGGCCTGTATCATAAATATTAATAAGACCAATCGGTGAGTAGAACATTGTGAGTAGAATATCGTGAGTAGACATTCAGATGCTTGGCTAGTGCGCTGTTGTGGTCGAGTGCTTACATCCACATGATCTCGAATTTCATGCTCTTACCCTAAATTTATTAATCTTCTCTATATTCTACAACTCGTCCCCGTAGGCCTTGCGATAAGCATTGGGGTTGCCAAACACGGCGTGTCTTGCCTCCATCATCTTAGCATCGAAATCCGTGTCAAGTCCCGAGTAAATCACATCTCTGGCTCTCTTTCCGAGCTTTCGAAGCTCGACCTCCTCGCTCAACCACCCTAGAAACTCCTTGGATGTGTCCAATGAGTGATCGGTGTGTAGACTCACCAAACTTCTGAAATAATCTTGGAACTGTTGCTCGGATTTGGTCTTTCCTTCAGACAAAATACTCTGCAACAAGTTAGACACCTTGTACTCTGGTTTCATGGACAATTCTAGTGATCTCTGGTCATTCGATGTAGTGGTATCAGTGATAACGTTCAAGTCCTCTAAAATAAGAATGATTCTCTCTTTGGCGGATCTTCCTGCCTTTGGGAAGAATCCAAGGAGAGTATCCAACCCCGAAGAATGTTCTAGGTCATTGGTGCTGAAGTGCTGGTAG
Source organism: Sungouiella inulinophila (assembly GCA_030562885.1). Lineage (NCBI taxonomy): Eukaryota > Fungi > Ascomycota > Pichiomycetes > Serinales > Metschnikowiaceae > Sungouiella > Sungouiella inulinophila. Next base: position 61,864 of record JAKUAG010000021.1, read on the forward strand.
GCTAGCTGGCGGTCTGCTGAAAGTGCATGAATAACTCCCAATATTCTCTTCTGTATGACATCGGTAGTAGAAGGAAGCTGTAAAATCTCAAACAACTCAGAGAAAAATGAAGGAGGCTGGTTTTTGATGACGTTCGCGATTGCTTCAGGGTTATTGCGCAACGACGAGCCCATGATTCGCAAAGCCTTTTCCGTCACTTCGTGCTCGTCTGCTGCCAATCTAGCTACCTTTTGAAGAGAAGCAAAAATATTGGCATCCTTGGATAACCGGACTCCAAACTCGATATCGTGACTCAAATCAGTCAACGTATCCAAAGCTTTATCTAATCTGGAGATGTCTCCACCGTCTCCGAAAGCTAGCAACTCCTCGACCGATGACTTGAAGTCATTGAGATCGGACTGACTCACCTTGGACCGCACAAACCCCTGCTTGTCTTTTTTGTACTTTGCAAGTGTGTCCTGGATCTTATGTTTTATGTTTTCGTTTGTCTCGTGGATTTTCTCCCCGAGATCGTCAGCCTGAGGCACAACCACGAGTTCTGGATTTTGATGAAGAGTGTCCTCGTTTAATTTGGCCTCTTCCAAGCCTGTTTCCAAGTTGATTCTCACATGGAGGCCTGGAGGAATGTGCTGGTCTTCACAAACAATTTGCCACTCATCGCTAGGGACAAAGATCTTGGGGTAGCAATTGGCAGGGTTGGAATCAGGACAGATAACCTCTGCAGTTGGATCAACGAGCTGTGCAGTCGCAAGTGAAAAAGCTAGAAGTAGTAAGGGGATTCTCATGCTGGCGTAGAAAAATATGTGGAAACACAACTGGGAAAAGAGCACACGGTGGCGGATAGTTATCACTTATGGCTGCTAATGTTCATGCATGAACACCTGTCAGTGCGGAAGGTGAAGGAAAATGGACTTCGGGATGTGCGCTGCGTGCGCCAGCCTAATGCACGGCAATGCATTGCAGCCCACATAAGAGAGGTGTCTAGCGAAAGTATCACTTACAATTAGATGCGTATAGCGATCTGTATCCGGAAATAACTACATGTTGGTGTCTCCGGTCATTTATTATTATGCATGAAAATTTTGCGCCTGGCCATTTGGCCCTTCCTCTACCACTTCTCCTCGGGGTTGGCCTTGAAGGCCACGTAGCCTTCGTAGTTAAAAACACTCAACTCAGTCTCGTTCTCAACACCCAAGTCCCACAAACTTTCCTCCTGAGAGATGTGGTTTTCCTTGTTTTCGCAGTACAAGATGTCTCTTTCATCGTGGTCGAAATTGATCACCAAGTTCATGGATTTGGTGCCATGGGCATGCGTGTACACTTTCACAGTGTCGTATTTGACGTTTCTATAAGGACGCAAAGCTCCAGTGGTATTGATGATCTTGTGCACCTGATCGAGAAGCTGAGATGCGTTAGTGTCCTTCAAGTTGATCGATGCGATAACGTGGTTCTTGACGTTTCTGTAAGGGAAGGATTTGATGATGCGAACAGTAATAAGTGCGTCAGTGGCCGGTCTGACATTGGACGTCAAGGGCTCTTCTACATCGATTTCCGCCATGTTTGTCCGTATATTTACAGAGTAGAGATGGAACTTTCTGTATCTATGCAGTGAAAGTCGTGAGTGTACGGGTGTTCTGCTTAGATTCGGAACCCACCTTCAATTTTCGACACAAGACCGTCCAAATCGTAGAGTTTGTTATGATTTCCTAGGAGCTTGTTCTCCAAGGTTTTCTGGACATGGTCGAATATCGATGCGGATTCTTCACTATCGTCTGACGCATAGGACGAGTTGAAGTCGTCACTTTCGCTTCGATAAAGAAGCCTTCTGGTAGGAATAAGGTTAAGAAAGTCGTTGACAAGGGTCCTATCCACGTCTTCAGAGGGCAAGATTTGCCTGAGGAAGTTTTTGGCGTCGGAATACGTGAGGTTCGACTGGTTTTTCTGCATCCGAACCAAGCCCTTGAATCTGGCAAAACTCGAGTCTTCTGGAGTATCTGGCGTCACCGGCATATGTAGCGTCTCCATACTGTCAACAAGAGCTCTCAAATCTGACGTGGTATGGTTTCCTCGGAGTTGTTCGTTTGACCGGCAAACGATATCCTTGAAATTTTGGAGGTAATCCAAACTGTCAATGAAGGTCCTAATTTCGTCAGTTGTGTTGTACTCTGATGATCGTAGTCTGATTTCCAAGGCATCGACGAGTGTGTCAAGAGAACTAATGTTTGATTTGAGAACCTCATCAAGTTGCTTGCTCACTTTGGAAGCAAGTGCAGCATCCACCTCCGCTAGTTTTTGAAGTCGAGCGCCGATGGACTCTAGACTCAACAGCTTCAGAGGCAAGTAGCCGGAGAACACGCCGATCTCCTTGAGGTGGCCATTGACAGCTTTGAACAACGTATTCAACTCGGGAAAGTCATGATACACATATTCTGGCTTGAGCGTTAATCTGAAGTGCAGTTGCTTCTGTAGAAGATCAGTAAATGAGGCAATACACGCTTGGATACTTGACCATCCACTTCTGGATGCAACTTGCTCAGCCAAAGGCGTTCTGTCTTGGAGTTCTCCACAATAACTATTAAGAGCTTCGCTTAAGTGAACAGGAGCAATATAGTCATCCATATGTTGCAGAAGTAACCTCAATTTGGAGATATTGTTGTTGGCCTGGTTGACCAAGCGCAATGCTCGTGTATCGTACTTGTTCCGGACTTTAACGGCGTCCACCACTGATGTCATGAATGTATGCACCCAATCATTACTCTCGAGAGACACAGGTTCATCGCCGACATCCTGAACTTCGAAGTAGATGTACCATTGCAAAATGTAGAAGATGACGCATTTCTCGTCGGGAACAAGTACGTTGAAGTCTTCTGCAACGGCGAGTTTGGGGATCTTGAAGTCTTCCCATGCCAATCCGATCACAGTTTCCAAATTCTGGAGTTTCTTGCCTTGCACATACGCAGAAAAGCTCACAAGGTTGGGAATGTAGAAGTCTAGAATGCTGGCAAACACGAGGTCGGGTCGAGCATTCCTCTGGAGCGACCAGTCTTTGTCGAAATTGGCAATCGCGGGCAATGCTCTCCTGCGGCCCAAATCATTGAGCCACTTGATTAGAATGGCCCTCACCTCGGAAAACGAGCGACTTTCACTCTTAAACGACATCGAGCACGAAGTCGAATACACAAAAAGCGTCCATATGAGCCCCAAGATGAGCTTTAAGTTCCCATCCACTACATTATCTGCGCTGAAGCTGGTGGTATTGATTTTCAACACCAAATGGCAATATTTGAGCACGTCGTCCACATTCTCCACCTTCTGGACCTTGAATGTCGCCCGTGAATATATTGGTTTCAAGGTATATCCGGAATTGGCGGAATCAGCGATGATTCTGTTGACCAATTTGTATAAGATGAGCCCGTCGGCCAAATCTGTAGTAAAGTCCGTAACCGGCTCTCCTACCATGGATGAGACCCATAGGCTCATCGTTCTGTGCTGGGACACCACCCAGGGTTCTGGAGAAGTTCTTGCTCGCACCATTAGGCGTAGAGCACAAATTGGAGGACTTGGAATGCAAAAGGAAAGACTTCTTCAATGGGAGCAAATGAAGATCTTGGTAAGCAGCGTCTGAAAGAAGGACTAAAGAGCGATAAATATAGGCTGCTAGAAAGACAGAAAGGAGACGTTCACGCGGGTTGAAATTATTCTGGCGCTTTTGGTTATCTGAGCCAATGCAACAAATGCGGAGTCATGCACTCCCCAACTTATGGTCGCGTCCCGCGTAGCTGCCCTGGAAATGTCAGCTTCCTAGCGTATAATGCAAGAGGGTGAGTGGGATGAAACAAGAGCAATATAAATGAACAACCGCCGCATTCGGTGAAAGATGCGTGGAAAAGGGGAGAATGCAGCTATATGTGCGCTTCTCTGGCTTCAGAGGTGTCTCATAAGTGCTTTAGCTAATGCGCCCTGTAGCTGCATCATGCATGTAACTCGATCATAAAGTACATTTAAAGGCAGATGACAGCTAGTGGCATATGGACAAGATGGTGGGTTCTGGAGAATGTAGAAGTCGTCGAGCATGTTTACGGCCATCTAGAAGTGAGTAGTGGAGAAACAAGGACAAGCACAGTAGAGATATAAGGAGAGGCTTACCTGTAGTGGGATTGCAGTGTGAAGCTAGGCAAAGACCAGAAGCATGTATGATAGTAAGAAGCTATTTTGATCATCTAGGACAACAATGACAATTTCGAGCCAGTACTAGCAGAAATAGAACAATGTGTAACCAAGAACACTCTACAATCATAAACAGCGCAGTACACGCACCAACACTAACATTCCCGTAATACATTAATTACCTATTAACTCCGGCCACCTTTGCGCCAATCTATTACATCCCTATAGCGAGAAAAATGGGTGTGCCATCGCCTCCTTCGCCGTGGGCCGCAACTGGTGGTCGTAGGTCAACAACTTGTCGATCAAGTCCACCACCTCGTTCAGCAACAAGTGCTGGTTATCCTTGGTGACGAACGCCGACCACGGCTTGCGTGGGTAGTTGCCCAACACCAGGTCGTACTCGCTGCTCAAGCGAATGCCGTACTTGTCTACGTACGCCATCAACTCCTTGGTGCCCAACACACGGGCAATCTGCACAAGCTGGTCGGTGTTGGAGTCTCCACGGAAAAACGGCTCTTTTTTGAATATTATAGCCGCCAACATACATCCAACCGACCACAAGTCAAGCGAGTAGTCGTACTGTTGCAAGTTGATCAAGAGCTCTGGTCCTTTGTGGTAGCGGGAGGCCACTCTCACGTTGTAGTCCATTCCCGCATGGTAGAACTCGGCCAAGCCCCAGTCGATGAGGCGCAACTTCTTCTGCTGCGGGTCGATCATGATATTCTGGGGTTTCACATCTCGATGGATGATTCCCATAGAGTGAGAGTAGTCCAATGCAATAAGTAGCTGGGTGAAGTAGTACTGGATGTCGGGAATGGTGAACTTCAGATACAAGATGCGGAAGTCCACGTTGTTGATGTGCTCGAAGATGAGCGCAGGGATCTTCAGGTGCTGATCTCGGACAATATCCAAGAGGCCAATGACGTTAGGACCCCCGGTCAAGTTCTTAAGGATCTTCACCTCACGGTAGATTTTCTTCATCTTGACGGGCTTCAACACCTTGATCACACACGGCTGGTCGTTGAGCATGTTCATGCCTTCAAACACCTCGGAGTACTTGCCCCGGCCGATTTTGGAGACAATCTCGTAGTTGCGGATGTTGCCCCATTCAATTGTATGGGCCTCGTAGTCCCAATACTCTTGCGGTTTCTGTTTGTTGACGTCCGCGTAAACACGGGAAACCGAGTAGACTTTGGAGCTCATGGCACTGGTAGGGAGAGATTTGGGTCGATGGCGAGAGTAAAATTTTAGAGGTCAGTTAGATGTGGTTGGCTGCGCACGTAGTGTACAAAGGAGAGTAGGCTCGACCGAGGGGCTCCGGATGGAAAGGTTAGAGAAATATTGGGGGAAGGGAAGAAATGGAGGGAAGATGGGAGAGAAGTGAAAGGTGAGATAGGGATCTGGAGGTGGGATGCAATGGAAGATTTGAGTTGCAGATGACAGTAAGTGAAACAGCTAGGTAAATGGGTGGACAGGCAGGAAGATGGCAGTGCGCAAGTATTACGATCGTTTAGAGAATGAGTTGACTGTTGTTTAATATATTGTGACCACTGAACGATGTAATAATGGTTTTTGCTCTGAATGACTACTTGTAAATAAATTTTGTTTTGTTTACTGGCTATTCAGCTCTCTAGCTAATACTCTTCTAGTCTAGCTTCAGCATCCGGATGAACCGCCAGCGATGTACAAAGAAGTTAATACGGAGTCGAGGTCAATATTGCACTTTTAAATTATCGTAGAGTGTGATGCTGCTTGTGATGACTATTTCATTGGTTCATGAAAGCACCTGGAAAGCAACTGAATTATTGCTGATTTTATGCCTCTCTGATACAACGCTACATTCCAAGCCCGTTTCTATTCTGTCAATCCTACTGCCCCAGATTTGATTCCTGACTTACATTTCCTTATTTCACGGCTTTCTAAAGTCTCTTGCGCTATAAATATCTTTGCAAAGTACATTGAATACTGTCTATTGTATCCAGTCTCTACATTCTGTCCAATTGGATCATTTCGTCCGTCAAGCCCAGTTTGTCCAGTTTGTCCATTTCTTCCATCATGTCCAGTTGCTCTACTTTTTCCATTTTCTCTTCTTCCTCCACTTTTCTAGTCTACATCTTCATTTCCATTCCTCGCTGCCTCTCCGAACCTAAGTATACCTGCACCAACTAGATCCAATACATATCCTAATATATTCCGGCAAAATTCCCAAACCCCCGAATCTAAACTCCCTATCGCCAAATCCCAACTTCCTTTCCAAATCACGACTCCCCTCCAAATCTCCTATGGTACTTACAACTTCCCTAGCGACTCCAGCTTCTCACTATGAAGATATCCAGATCTGGACAGAAACTGACAGTCTACCTCGTCTGTTCCACTATATTACCCACATAAACCACCGGAAAATCCCAGTCTTTCTTGTTTCCCACGGCCCGTTCCGTGTCTACACCCACAACGCTTCTACAGAACTGTATTTTGGCGACAACGTGGCTTGTTACCACGATGACACAGGTATAATAGCGAAAAGTGACAACGACGATGTCTATGCCGTGTTTTTCAGCGACAAAAATCTAGCAGTGTGGTCGTATTTTGTTGATTTCTCTCTTTTGCACCTGTTGCACAATTTATCTGGTAAGGAAGCCAACTGGTACTACTCTGGAGTCCCGCAGAACGTTTCGAAGACCGACACAACGATATTTGACCGTGTGCTCGAAAATAAGGTGGGAAATAACAAAAAGTCAGTGGCTCCACGCCAGATGCCTCCGCTGATGCTTTCCACTAGCCATCAGATCTCACAGGCTGTAAATAAGATGGTTCTGTCTGGGTTGAGGCTTCGGGGCCTCACGGCGAGGGAAAACTCGAACGAGTTGGTTGCCGTTCGAGAGATTTATCACATGACAAGAAAGGCTGCGATGTTCAGTTTGCGGAAGTATCATTACGAGTTCAATGGGTCGAAAAAAGAGGGAAATATTCAGATGGAGGACATCCAAGATGTGGTGGAACGGTTGCTTGAAGTGTTTTTGGATGTAGACAGCACGAAGAGCGCATTGGGGACGGTATAATTATAGATATGGAGGCTAAAGGTATGGGGAATAGAGAGGAAAGAATAGGATAGTAGATAGCTGGTAACTAGTGATTCTTGGTTCTGATGACCACCTCACAGAATTCGCCAAATACTCATTTTTATTTTCATATTCATGCCCAATACTTTACAAAATTCTTTGCTTTACTATGTACATGCTAAAGACTCGCAAGGTCCACCACCTTGCTCTCGTAAGTGTGTCTCTTCGAAGAGGCATTCTCCAACAGCTTCTTCAACTCACTCTTTTTATCAGCCTTCTTCTGTGTCTTATTGGATCCCACGTGGTCCAACAACAACCCACGGTCCTTCAACAAGTAGCCCCGCTTCTCATCGCTCGAATAGTAAGCAATGTCTCTCTTGTGAGTAGGACGAGCTTGCAAAGGAGTGTAACCTTTTCTCAAGAGGAACTGGTCAGGATCAATGTGTGCTGCCAAGCCCAACTTCGTGTGGTACACACTGGTATACGTGTATCCCAACTTTTCGATGGTATTCATGACATTTCCAGTGGCCTTGGACGCTTCGATGTTCAATGGAACATTATAGCTTTCGCTGCCGTTACCCAACAACTTCACCCCGTCCTTCAAGGATCCAGTGAGAAGACCGCATTCTCTCATGCCACGGATGGTGAGCGTCTCGCCCGCTTTCAACGGAATACGTCCGTTATTCCAGAAATCTTGGATTCTGTCCAAGTTCACATCGTGATACACTTTGGCATGGGGTCTCTTGAACCCGATAATGGGGAAACGCTTGTAGAACGGCGTCTGTCCACCTTCAAGCCAGTGAGGAACTTTTCCTCTTGCTTTCTGACCTTTTTGACCTCTTCCGGCCGTTTTACCTTTTCCGGACGCTGGACCTCTTCCCAACCTTTTATAAGATTTAACGGATCCCTCGAAGGCCGCCAAGTTGCCCAAATGAGAGACACTTCTGACTGCAGTTAGGAGCAGTACAGGCTTCTGGGCCCAGGCTTGAGCGAAACTGGGGAGTCCCAACATGGTGTGGAGAGAAAATGGATGGTTTAGTGGTGAAGAATAAGTAGAAAATATGTTGAGTTATGTGCAGTCCGCTATGAAACCAGTACATCCGATATCACGTTGGAAAACATCACCAGACACTGCTTATCTATCGGAACAATGGATGTCCAGTTGAGGGAGGTGAGAAGGAGGAGTCCCAGATGTATTCATGTCCCTACACCTAGTCAGCTTGTTTAGTCGACTGAATTAGTCCCCTCTGGGGGTAACACCAACTCCTATCTCATAGATTGGAGGACTTGTCAGTTTATGAATACAGGAGGTTTCTTCCGCAAAAAAGAAGATTATTTCAATTATAATTTTTTTTTCGCTTTTCCTCTTGACAGAGACAACGCAACTAAACAATAACTCTCTCGTAACCAGTTGTACTTCCTGTATAGCTGAACATTCCTGCAAACTTAACATTTGTGCGAGGCTCAGAAAGAGGGAGCAGAATAGAATAATAATCATCTAGTACACTGTTTTTTTGTCATGAGTGATCTAGTCAAAGCAAGCCTAATTTTTTCGATTGCGCTATTTTTGTCAACGGCTTTATTGGGAAAAACTGCATTGTTGATCACTGAGCGTATATATCCAGCTAGTATCAAGGTTTGATTTAGCTATGGGGGTGGTCGGAGACATGGTAGTCTTGGACGAAGCAAAGTTCTAGTTTCCATGATATTCTGATCCAATCCTAAGATTATACATGAATCCCCTCTGAAAGGGTCTACGAAGGTATCAGCCACCGTTATAATCTTGATTGCGTTGCGTACAATCCGGCGACGGCTTGTTTTTTTTCTTTTACGAATCAAGATTATATTTTTCAGCTAAATATACTACATTAACAATTGAGGGGAAAATTCCAAAACCCCCTAATGTAGAAATTCAAAAATCCAGAAAGTCCAATTAAAAATTCGAAATCGTTGATTTATTTTGACCCTTTTTTACGAATCGAAATTATGCCACCGACCTGCACACGTGCCGGCGAGATTCGCTTGGTGCAATGGTGAGGAAAGGGCGTGCCAAGTTCATATTTGCTAGAGGAGTGTATGGTAGATGCGGCGGCGTGACAAACAAAGATCCGCCTTTATGGCCAAGTTGGTAAGGCACCTCACTAGTAATGAGGAGATCGTCAGTTCGAATCTGGCTGAAGGCATTTTTTTAACTTTTTTGAATAGGCTTTCTATTGTTCATTATCACTATAAGAACGTATAGAATGAGTTCTGATTTATTATTGTAATCATAAACCTCGTCGATTGGAACATATGATCCACATATCGAAATACTAAAAAGTACAAGATAACAACACCTGACAATCAGAGCCAGAAGAATAACCTACCGAGAATACAACCTATCAACTCAGACTACAAAGGCAAGCTCCAGCGTAAAATGTCCTGAGTCCACGAATATAGCACCAAATTTTAGTTGCCGTAGAAGTACAAAACCTCCACTGCAATTTATACTCCTCGGTACTTCTCTCAACATTCCTTTCATTTAAAATTCAATCTAATAACTACGAATCAAAAACAACCTCCTTGACTTCTTTAGCAAGTTTGTCAATGCCTCTTGCCCGCCGATCTCTTTGGGATCTCTGGCTGCTCCACTACTCCAGCACCCGAAATTCTGAGTGCTTCTGTGCATCTTCATTGTCATTCATAGAATCTCTTCCTTTCGAGGGACCTTTGTCGAACTTAGAACCGCGTGGGCCCTTCCTAAATTCTTGCTTCGTGACACCATTTGGTGGAGAAGAGGGAAGAGATGAATAAGATGGAGGAGGTGGAGGTGGGGGACGACGATGGTGATCCTTACCTCTTCCGTCATGTTCAGCATGCTTTCCATGCTTTCTGTGTTTTGGATGTTCTCCATGCTCTCCATGCTCTCCATGCTCTCCATGCTCTCCATGCTCTCCATGCTCTCCATGTTCTCCATGTTCTTCGAAATCGTGCCTGAAGTATCCAAGAGTCTCTCCATGGGATGAAGCCCATGTTGTCGAAGCCAATAGGTTCATATCCCCACTCATCTGGTGGAGTTCGTAGGATCTTCCCATATAAAAAATAGTAAAAGCGGAAAGGAAAACGATGGAGCCAACAATCACGTTATGCCACATAGAAGATTTAGGTGGGTGGTGACGGTGAAATTCTTCGAAGAATGGATCAACTGGGTGCAAATGATGTGGTGGTGGTGGAGGAGGAGGACCCCACTCGCCAAATGAGCCAACTCCATCAAAAAATGGTGGAGGAGGACCCATTCTATTGCAACGATCGGACGTCTTGCTTTCTCTCGTGTGGTATCTTGGAGGTGCATGATGGTGATGGTGGTGATGGTGGTGGGGAGGGAAATTTTGAGCATTTTGAGATGTGAAGAAGGCCTCGTCACATTCGGAGGACAGCGCGCTCGTAAAAGTGTCCACCTTCTCGTCAGAGAATGGATATGGACTCATGGTGAGTATGTGTATAAAAAAATAATGTGAGAGCAAAGTGGGTGGAAACTGCCTCTCTTATACTTCGGGATTTGAAATGACGCAGAACCTGCATTGGTGCGCACATTTGACGCCTTGTTGGTCAGAAATCCCGGCTACATGCACACCGCTATCTCCGACGCCCCGCTTGTGGCCGCTCATTAGGTAAAGCAAGCCTCGAGAAAAATACCCATTTTGAAAGCGGTAAAATGCATAGTGAGCGAAGGTGTCTCGAACTCTCTTGGCGAGCGCCGATACACTCGATTAGGGGCATTTGGATGTAAGCTTCGAAGTCAGTGGCATGGGCTCAAATGCCGGATGAAGCCGCATTCTACGCTTGCAAATGCCGAGCGGCACCTTATTGCGTCAGTTTGCCCACCGCTCGATCCGAATATTCGCGCAATAATAATCTATTCCATATAAATGCTATGCAAGGCTTATTTCAATGACCTATCAATGACCATGCAAGCCGCTTTTTTAGGGGCTCAGGGGCAGTCACCTACACTGCGGGCACGGTGCTTCCCCCAAATTTTCTCGCATAAAGTCCAAGCGCCTTGATGGGAAATAAGAACTTGTAGGTTGGATATTCGATGGCGCAGCTATGGTTGAAAACACCTTCCACATCCTCAAACCGCCACTCTCCCGTAAGCTTCTGTCTGTCCATGATAAGCTTGATAGCCCTGTCAATGGGCCCACGATCGGGATAATCTCCCAAAATAAGAGCAATGGCGGCCCATGCCGTTTGCACGAGTAATGACTTTCCACTGGGAACGTAGGTGTGCGTCTCGCACGACTTCATCGATTCCGACCAGCCACCGTCACGCTCCTGTTTTGCAACCAAGAAGTCAAGCCCCTTTTGCACGTGCTCAGACGTGTGGTAGATCTTGCCAACGGTTTCCAAGGCTTCCACAGCAAACATGGCAGCATAAGTATAGCAAACACCCCAAGAGCCGTACCACGAGCCATCATGCGGGTTCTGGGCCTTTTCGATGTACTCAATTGCACCGTCGATAGCGTCCAGAAGCTCCTGAGGCTTGTAGTCAGGGTAGTACTTCAGGAAGTAAGTGAGGCCCAAGACGGAAGAGTCCGTACATTCAACATACGGATACTCCACCATAATCTGGTTGAACACCTCCGCAGGACTCAAATTCTCCAACAATGGAGTGGACCTGACGGCCTCGTAGGCGGAGAACGAGCCCTTTTCCCACGATCCCTTATTCTGGATGAATAAAATCCGCTCGACGGCGTCCTCCAAGTTTTGGCGGTCAATTTTGTCCGAGATCTGGCTGCCCAAATAGTCGTCGTTCTCGACCATGATAATAGCCTTCATTGCCTCGGCAGTACAGTCGCTGACCGTATAACCCTGTGTTTTAGTGCTGAACGGCCATGCGCCCTTCCGCAAGTCTCTGAAGCTGCCTTCTTCACATTCCTCGGTAAACTGCGACCTGCGCAAGAAATGGTAGCCTCTCAAGATCATATCGTGGTACTTTGGATGCTGTGCCATTCCAGCTACAATAAGATACTGGCACATGAATGCCACGTCCCACACTTGCACTCCGTTGGTCCCCATGACGGTCATACCTTGAGGTCCATGGAACAAAACGTCGTTTTGTCTTCTTACGAAGCCCTGGAATGCCTTGGAATCTTTTCCTTCCTCGAGGAATGTGACGAGCATGTTGTAGCAGAAGCTCACCGGCGCAATGCAGAGATAGTCTGTGTTGCGGCACTCTTTCTTGACCAAATCGTACACTCTGTCACTTGCTCTTTTCAACAACCACTTCGGCCTCACATATTGCTCAAACTTTACAACGGCCCAGTTCATCGCATCCAACACCTTTGTATGCGGATAGTAGAGGTCCACGCCGCACACGGTGTTTCTGTGCTTGGAAAAGTCGATGGACTCATAGGGCAACTGCCGAGGCAAGTAGATCTCCAGTCTGATCTCCTCCAACAATGGATCCAACTCACACGTGCTTCTATTGGCCGACAAGTACGCTAACGGCAAGTAGATTGCACGTGTGTGGACCCACCATCTTCCAGGATGAATAGGAACCCAATATGGAAGCATCCATAATTCTGGAGGAGCGGGATTCACCCCGTCCCAGCCATATAAATTGAGCAAAGAAAGCCACGCTTTTCCCCAATGCGGATTGCCTAGCGCACCTCCAAGTCGGTGGAGCGTTCTGCGTGCTCGAACACACACTTCGTGATTCTTGTCCATTCCCAAAAGACGAAGCGCAACATAATTGATCGTTGTGCCGAAACACGTAGACTTATCTACGGAATGAAGACCCCACCCGCCATCCACGGGGTGTGCGGTGTTAACAATGTACCGCACCATCTCATTACGGTACGCCTCTGGGATTTCGGTCTTGGTGAAGTAGTTGGCTGCGATATAGCCAATAGTCATGAACATCGGACCCTTGTATTGGCACGCGAACATTCCGCAATCTTCTTGGATAGCACCAAGAAACTCTGTACCTTTTTGAGCGGCAGCATAGGGTGTTGGAATTGCTTCTTCGGGGCCGGGACCAGCAAAATCCTCCATCTCTAAGAGATACTTGGTGGTGTTGGACTGAGGCTCGCTTAGAGCTTCCTTTTTCGACAAATAGTGCCAAGTTTCCCTTCCGAGTTCGTCTGTTCGAAGTCTCCAGCGAGACTTATCGGTCTGCGGGAGCCCCAATTGTTCAGAATAATACATTGCCCAAGAACTAGTTGGCAACATTAGTTTGTAGTAGGCATTATACGACCGCGAGGTCGTTGTGCACGTGACTTGGCACGTGACCGATCAAAAAAAGTCGCTACTGTCTCCACCCTCATCTTAAAAAAAAGATTCCATTGGGAGCAAAATTCCATCAAAATGGCTAAAAGAACGTTGGAAGAGGCCGTGGCCCAGGATGTGGAACCAAGAGTTCCCGATTCCATCCCGGCCGAAAACAGAGCCTCCGACCCGGACTCCGAAGGCGACGACTCCGAAGACGAAGACGAAAATGAACAAAATGGTGATGGACAAAATCTACACAATGGAGCCCATCCAGATAGACCCACCAAGAAGCAGAAGAAGCAGTTGACTGCCCAAGATGTCCAAATTGCCCGTGAAGCTGCGGAGTTGTTCAAGTCCAACATCTTCAAGTTGCAGATCGATGAGCTTGTGAGTGAAGTCAAGATCAAAGATTCTCACGTTGCCAGAGTGGAAAAGGTCCTCCATCGACTTCACAGCTGTATTCTGCAAGTACAGCCGCTTGAGGATCTCACTTTGGAGGAGGCAGAGCGCCACTTCAACCCGAAAAAAGTCTCTATTCCGTTCCCAGACCCAAAACCAACCAAAGTCAACTACAAGTTCTCGTATTTGCCGCCCGAGGATGTTTCACTTGTGGGATCGTTTGGTTTGAAGACTGGGATTGCCCAACAGAACGGCCTGGCCATCGACATCTCCTTGACCATGCCCTCGTCGTTGTTCCTGCCCAAGGATTACTTGAACTATAGAGCATTGTACAAGAGAAGCTTCTACTTGGCGTACTTGGCCGAGAGTCTTATTCCCTTGACCAAAAAGAACAACTTGCCTGTGAAAATCGCATATCGCTACTTGAACGATGACGTTCTCTGTCCGGTTCTCACTCTCCACAGTATCAAGACAGATAACGAGGACGACTTGCACTTCGACAAGACAAAGTTCTCCATCAACTTGATTGCGTCGTTCCCTTTCGGTGTTTTCGACACGAAAAAGCTCTTGCCCGACAGAAATTGCATCCGTGTCCAGTCTGAATCCGAGGTGCTTCCGCCTACCCCATATTACAACTCCTCGATTGTTTCGCTGATGACGTGCGACTACTACTTGAAATTCCTCTACGCCAACAAGAAGTCTGCCGAGGCTTTCAAGGACGCCTGTACGTTGGGCCGTTTGTGGTTGCAGCAAAGAGGATTTGGCTCTGCTATCTCCTCCGGAGGGTTTGGCCATTTTGAGTTTGCCATTCTTTTGGCTGCTCTTTTGAACGGCGGAGGAACCGCAGGAAACAAGATCCTCTTACAAGGTTTTTCTTCATACCAGTTGTTCAAAGGTGCTGTCAAGTACCTTGCATCCATGGACTTGTCGTCCGGATACCTTTCCTTTTCTAGTGAGTTGGGTGAGGCCAACTCGTGCAAATACAACGCTGACGCAGGATTCAACACACCGACCCTTTTCGACAGAAGCGTGAAGTTGAACATTTTGTGGAAAATGACTAAGTCCTCCTACCAGGCAATGCGCCTACATGCCATCAACACATACAACCTCCTTAATGATGTGGTTTACGACCGCTTCGACGCCATTCTTTTGCAGAAAACTGGCATCGACAGCTTGAAGTACGACCTTGTGTACGACGTGATCATCCCAGATGAAATGCATGAGGCATTTGGTGCATTGGAGAAGATTTCATTCATCACCTTCGATAACTACGTCAAGCACAAGGTGTATGCCATTTTAAAGACTGCATTGGGTGAGAGAGTCACCAGTTTGGAAGTGATGAATGATCAGACAACCAGCAACTTCCCTCTCACTAAGAGAAAGCCAGCTTCTCACCACAGTAACAAGTACACGGTGGGAATTGAGTTGAACTCTGACGAATGCGATAAGCTCGTAACCAAGGGGCCAAACGATGCAGACGAAGAAGAGGCTGCCAAGTTCCGCTCTTTCTGGGCAGCCAAGGCCACTCTCAGAAAATTCAAGAACGGAACCATCCAACACTGTGTGGTTTGGGACAACAAAGAGAACGAGCCATTGGTGTCGCAAATTATCGCTTTTGCTCTCAACACACATGTGCATCCACTCATTTCACAGCATATTTCGTGCAATGCAGCTCTCTTCAACAGCAGGTTGCCTACGCCGCTGGTGGCTGCTGCATCCAACCAGTCAGTTGCCTCCACAGGAACATTCACTCATCTCAAAACGTCGTATGAAGATTTGTGCAAGGTCATGTACAACTTGGAGTTACCACTTGGAATCAAGTCACTTCTTGCTG
Source organism: Sungouiella inulinophila (assembly GCA_030562885.1). NCBI lineage: Eukaryota > Fungi > Ascomycota > Pichiomycetes > Serinales > Metschnikowiaceae > Sungouiella > Sungouiella inulinophila. Next base: position 77,572 of record JAKUAG010000021.1, read on the forward strand.
CTTCTCCGGCATTGAGAAACACCTCGATGTTGCAGCCAGTTCCCTTTGCCGTTTCTAATCCAGATTTCTGGAACGAAGTAATCTTGCAATTTGAGACCTCGTCGAGGTGGCCCGATGAAATCAAGGCTTTGGAGAAGACGAAGGCCGCATTCTTAATCAGAATCTCGGAAACATTAAACAGAGAATCTACCTACAGAACGTTCCTCACCAAGGACACTTCTATTCCATTTAATGAGGACGTGACGTTGTTGAACATTTTGACTCCTGGTGGATATGGTTTCCGGTTCAGAGTTCTCAGCGAAAGAGACGAGATCTTATACTTGAGGGCGGTGGCCAATGCCGGCACCCAGAAGGCACTTGTCCAGAGCATTTACTTGAAGTTCAACCAGAAATACATTGGTCTGGTGAAACACACGAGAACCATCAACATTCTCTCGAGCAGTTTCCCATATTACTCGCCAACGGTGAGACTTTTCAAGCAGTGGTTGGACGCACACTGTCTTTTGCGCCACCTTACTGACGAGTTGGTGGAGCTCATTGCATTGAAGCCATTCGTGGACCCCGCTCCATACACTGTTCCTAACTCGGTGGAGAAGGGATTCTTTCAAATTCTCAACTTTGTCGCCAACTGGAACTGGAAGGACGACGCGTTGGTGTTGGATCTCATCAAGAGAGCCGAGGCTACTGTCGACGAGTTAGAAAACAAGTTGAGCGACAAATTGACTATTCAGGCATACCAGGTTATTCAGTCCAACTTCGAGAAGATTCGGAAAAGCGATCCATCTGGAATGAAGACCCAGTTCTTTGTTGCTTCCAGAGACGACCCTTCAGGTATTTTGTGGTCCAACGAGGTCACGCTACCCATTGCCAGCAGGTTGACTGCGTTGGCTCGTGCAGCCGTGCAGTTGATGCGTCAGCAAGACATTTCACAGAAAACCGTGGACCTATTCTTCACTCCAGCAGTGAACGATTTCGATTTTTCCATCAGAACCAAGTCTTCGGACAAGTCGATGGGTATCTCTAAACCAGGCGAGTTCAAGAACTTGGCTGTGCACGGCACATCGTTCCCGGAAGACATTACGTCGAAGTACGACCTCACATCGATGTTGGTTGACGAGCTCAACAAGAAGTTTGGAAACGTGATCATCTTCTCCACCAGAAAGTGCCCTGCGATCTTCGACAAGACCGAGAGCATTGTGTGCGGAGTTTTCGTTCCTTCTGCCTTGTCGAAAAAGAAATTCAGAGTGAGTTTGGGCGTGGACGTGATGCCCACTGGTGACGGAGACGAGGTGGTTTTGAACAAGCAAGATGTGGTCGACCAGATTACCCTCTTGGGAGGCGATCTCATCAAGTCGATCAAATTCCGCAAGTAGAAGGCCGTTGGCCTATATATATTGTACTATAGACGCGGCCGCCTTGGCCCACTCCCACATCAAGTTGTAGCAGGTGATGATAATCGCCTGTGTATTAGCATTCTGTAGACTCTATCTTTTTCATAACCGAACCTCCTTCCAGCTGAAATCCGTGGGACCTAGCGACTTTTGCATGGCGATACCTCCCAATGTCCGAAGCCACATTAGCCTCCGACTTCTACAACCAGCGATACCCGACCGTGGAAGAAACAGTCCGGGACAACGCTTCTGTACTATATAAGAGGAAGAAGTTCTTCCTCCAAGATGTACGCAAATTGGCAGGCACGCTCGGATACGTGCTCATAGGGCTCGTTTATCTACGAGACTTGTCCATCTCGTCGTTTTTGGCCAGAACCCTCGTGCAGCATTTCCTCTCCGACCCTTTTCCTCCTCCTGAACATCTACTTATGGAGTCCGCCAACCAGGAGGAGGCCAGAGCATACGTCAAGCTCGTTTTCATTTTCACATTCAATGCGTCGGCCATGATCTTCCATCTCCTATCGCGGACGCTTACTGTGAGGGGTGGAGACGGACTTCTACATGGCGGTCTCACCGTCCAATTTATAGGTGAGAGACCACCGTCGTGGCGTTGGGAATTGGCGATATTGGACTTATTGATTTTTCTAGATCAGATTCTATTTCACGGGTTGACTTGTGGGATCGATGACTCGGAGATTCTCCATACAAAATGTCCCCAGATTCAAAATGATGATACTGTGTGTCCTGAGGTTGTGTCCAATGGATACAACGGTAGTGTGACATTGGTGACGGTGGATATATTTGCACATTTGAAGAAGGTAATGCTGTTCCGTGCACGGCCGTTGCAGGTTGCCATGAATAGGAACTCGGTGAGGCTTCAACAGACAGACCCGCAGGTTTCGGGGTTGATGTTCAGTCGAGAGATGGCAGAGAGAATGGCATGAGGGGAAGGGGGAGGAGGGTGAGACAAGTGAAAGAGAAACGAGAAGAATAAAGAAGGTAAGAAACAGAAGAATAGACAGAGAAGGAGAAAAGAGAAGGAGGAAGATAAGGATAGACGGAGAGAGGTAGGAATCAGTGAAGAGTGAAGATTGTGGAGAGATTAGGGATCAAGTGGATCAAATGGTTAGAAGACGGAAAAGAAAAGAAGTGTTCTTTGGGTGATAGTTGAAATGTGTGTTCCTTCTTGGGTGAGAAATGGATGGGATGTCCGCAACAGATCTCGTTTCGTTGGGCTTCGCTCTTGGATGCCGTAAACGATTGAGAAAGTGTACAACAAATATAGATGGGCCAATGCCTATGAAGAGCCACTATCTTTATCTGGCAGTGATGGGACTTGTGTTGATCATCCTTTTGACCCATACAATACTTCTTAAGGTATGCTAAGGGAACAATCTGGTCATTCTCCCAACTACATTTCATGTCAAAGATTGCTGAATCCGTTGCATCCTTCTGAAGTATAGTTCGATCAGAATCTTTGCTCACGGCTCTGCTTACTATCGCCATTGGGTCAGTTGTCCTCCTACGTGAGATTTCAACAATATGACGAGATTTCCACTATAAGTCCACCAGTGTCGTCAATACCACATCGACAACCATTGCAATCATGACTTTTCCCGTTTTCCCTCATCCTTATCGTCTCCAGTCCTTCGAAGAATCCCAATCCACACCCGTACCTCCGAAGAATACACCATGATGATATCACTCCAACATTGAAACTGTCACAAATTGAGGAATCTCCCCTCGGGAATTCTCCCGGCTATTTTCCCTCATCTAACTTCAATTCTCGCATCCTCCATCCAATCTCCAAACTCCCACACGGTCCACTCCACATCTGGCACTTCCTTGCACCCGTGCACCATCCTCATCTCACAAAAAAATTCAAACCTCCATCTCAATCTTCCAACCAAACCATGTCCAACATTGTCGGTATCGAATACAATCGTGTGACCAACACGTCGTCGACGGATTTCCCCGGCCACTCGACCGAGGAAAACGCCTGGGACCTCGAGAAGTTCAAAAGATCGTTTGAGATTGACATCTCGTATATCGCAGGCAGAACTGCCAACTTCGACTTGATCCACATCGACACCTCCATCGCCAACGCATTCAGAAGAGTGATGTTGGCCGAGGTGCCTTCTGTTGCCGCAGAAACCGTCTACATCTTCAACAACACCTCGGTCATCCAAGACGAGGTTTTGTCGCATAGAATCGGTCTCATTCCATTGAATGTGGACCCAGACTCGTTGGTGTGGCTCGATCCCGCTGCCGAAGAGGAGAACCGCTACAACGACAACAACACCATTGTTTTGTCTCTCGACGTCAGCTGCACACGCAACCCGCATCCTCCGGCCGGCACCACCGACCCCAAATTGCTTTACAGAAACTCCAGTGTGTACGCAAGGGACTTGAAGTTCGAGCCCCAGGGCCGCCAGGCCGAGCTCTTCAGAGACTCGCCAGTGGAGCCTTGTGATCCAGACATCTTATTAGCCAAATTGCGTCCGGGCCAGGAGATTTCCTTGAGAGTGCACTGTATCTTGGGCATTGGCAGTGACCACGCCAAGTTCTCGCCGGTTTCGACCGCCTCCTACCGTTTGATGCCCGTGATCGACATCTTGCAGCCTATTGTCGGTGACCAGGCCAAGCGCTTCCAGAAGTGCTTCCCTTCGGGTGTGATTGGCATCAATGAAAATGATGAAGCATACGTTAAGGATGCCCGTAAGGACACTGTGTCGAGAGAAGTGCTCAGATACGAGGAGTTCAACGGAAAGGTCAAGTTGGGCCGTAAGAGAGACCATTTTGTGTTCAACGTGGAGTCTACGGGAGCCATGACGCCCTCGGAGATCTTCCTCAAGTCGGTGAGAGTGTTGAAGAACAAGGTGGACTACTTGAGAAACTGTCCTATCAGCCAGTAGAGCAGCCAGCGGTCAAAAGCCACGGGTCAGCGGACATCATCAGCTAGGACCCGTCTACATGTATATTAGAATAGCATCTGTCATTTTTGTAACCATAAATCCTCTCTACACTAACTGCTTTCTCAGGCCCTTGAAGAACAACTGCACCACCACGATCTGCAAGAACGCCATTCCCACCATCAACAAAACCTCCAAAATGGAAAAGTAGTAGATTCTCGACTCCGTCAGCTGCACGGTGGCCTGGTTTCTGTTGTTTCTGGTCTTGTAGTACTGCAATGCTCTCTTGAGATCATCCAACTGCCTGTCAATGCTCTCGGCGGTGGCCTTCATGGCCTCCACATGGGCAATCGGCTTGGTGTTGGGCTGCTTAGGCATCTGGGCCCGGAACGCCGACGAGGCGTCGCCCTCGTACTTGATTTCAAAGTCCACCACCTTCTCAGCAAAAGTCGACATCTCGTTCAGGAAACAGAACTCGTATTGGCCGGGATGCTGGGCATTGAAGGAGAAATCGCCCTGTCTTTGCTTGGTGGCTTCGTCCAAGATTCTGCTGTTGGGATCTTTGATGGTGTAGTCGACGTCAAATGAGCCGCCTTGCTGCACCGCAAAATAGAAGCTGACCTGGGTGTTTTCTTTCTCGGTGTTGACATAGAAACACGCCTGTTCCTTGGCGGGCAAGTTGAATGTCAAGGCCGAGGCGGTGATCAACTGGAAAAGGGCCAAGAGGGCCACACAGCGTGAAAGCATGGATTGGTGTAGTATATATAGATCATGGACGTGTCAGAAAAAATAGGTGAGGGTCGTGTGATGCACGGGATCTGGGGATGTATTGGAGAGTGGACTGGTGGGGGAGGAATTGGGGGAGGGCTGAAGGGATTAATAGGTAAAGAGCCTAGAATGGGAGTTTGGTTGGCTTTGAGTCTTTTCGAGGCTTTTTAAGATTGTTTAAGATTTTTTTAGGTCTGTTTAAGGTTTGGGATTTGCGGTGAGAATTGGGTTGCGTGGAGAAAATGCAGAACGGTTGCGAAATGGGAGATGAAGGTGAGCACCGGATACACTGGAAGTTAGGATTAAGTCTGAGTAACAAAAACAAATAGAAATGATAAAAGGTGAAATACGTGAACTTTGCGGTGGCAAATATCTTGAACACTTTAGATGTATGTGATCCTTGAATAATAAAGGGTATAAATGGAACAGACAGTCAGAATTATCGGAAACGGAGCGGTTAAAAGAAGACAATTTCGAAATTATTCATCAGAGGGTCCTATATACGAATATCATAGAGTTTATGAAATAGTGGTGTCCCGATATAAATTACAAACGACATGTGGAAAGTTGCGTATTAGTTTACAGAGTGTACTCCAGCCAAGAGAAGGTCGATAATTCCCATAAGATGGCGAAGAGGGAGCCACTTAAATAATAGCCAGGGCCTATCTAATATGATTCATAGGTGGCTCTAGAACTTAGTGAATAGAACGTTAAAGAACACAAACACCGATCGTGGCGCAATCTATTACAAGTTTCCATAACATGATTATCCGATGGCTGGAGGTCCATGCAATGTCATCGGCAATTATCTACGATTTGGCAGCTGACCAAGTCGAATTCGAGGAGCAATGACTATGAATTTCATTTAATCTGAAGTGACCTTTGCGAGACATCACAAAGTCTGGACCACAAAGTCTGAACCACAAAGTCTGAACCACAAATGGAAAACACCCGTACACCGATGATCAAAAGACCCATACACCAATCAAGAAACATCCGTACACCAATAGTTCGCCGTCGCCAACGAGGACAACGACGACAACAACCCGAAAAGTTTGGGGTGTATGACTGTCGACTTCCTGGCCCGGTCAAGGCAATTAGTCCGTAACCAATAGATCTACGTCCTTACTATCTCTTCCATCCTCTCGCATGTTACACTCCCTATATACATTTACACAGTGTACACCATACGTCCGAGCTGGTCAAAACCAATTGCTCTATCCTTCTTTCTGTCTCTTCTCAGAGCTCCATAACGGAATCCCACCTGTCCCGATGTAGCCTTAGTGAATCTGAATTGCGTGTCGTCACCCTTCTTTTGTACTCCCACCACAACCTTGTTCAATTTAACGGTGTTGTTACTATCCTCGGACACCTCCGTCAAATTGTCCAAGGTTTGCTGGGCCGGTTCTAGGCCGAAAATTCTGGCAGCATCCACTGGACCAAACGGCTCACTTTCGCTAATGGTCAAAAACCGCTGGTGCAACGTTTTGTGAGGCGTAGGGATTTCCGTCAAGTTGTCGGCCTCCTTTGGAGGATCGTACAATGGGAACATTTTCGTCATGACCCCGGAAAACTTGCCTAATTCTTTGGAGAGTTTACCCTGAAAATGTTAGTATAGTTGTTTTGATGTGGCTGCCGTTCAGTAATATGCAAAGTTTTAACCATGTCGGTGTCTTCAAGACTAATCAAATAACTCATCATTTCGGCGCCAAATTGGCGAAATGTACATACCTGTTCTCTCCAACTGTTCTCGATCTGCTGCAACTTGACAATGGCCTCCACTCTCGTAAGCTTAATGCCATATTTGTGTGCAATCTCCTGGGGCAGCACGTTGGCCTCCACCACCTCGCTATATATTTTCTGCTTCAAGTCCTCGGAGATCACCGACGCCGTCTTGCAGTGAAGGTTCTGTGGGAAAGGATGCAACGAAGGATTTCTGTTGAAATCCATTGGTCTAGAATATTGTTCTTTGCCAGGCGTCACCACGGTACGACCGTCGGGAACGACGTAATTGGGCGTGTGGTTTTGTGGCGGATAAAAGTACTTGTTTCTATAATACTCGCCCCGGATGTTTCTGGGACCTAGCCATGCCTTCAAATGTCTCTGGAAGAATGAGCTGTGGTCCTTTTTGGGGTGGGACAATGGCACCAATTCGGCCCTGTACCGCGGATAAGCCGGTTTTCTCTTTGCTGTTCTGACGCTCTGGAGCGACACAGCCTGGCGGGAGCACCCGGTGGGGGCTGTTCTGGAGAACATTTGGGGTCTAAGTATGGAAGAAGAAAAATTTTGGACAAAAAATGGTGGATGTCGCGATGTCGCAGAATGTCGTGACTGGGGGTGGGTATAGATGCCGGTTGATTTTTGTAAAAATGGAGAAATTTGGGGAATTTGAGGCGATAGGTTGAAAGAGGGGGCCCAATTGGTGGGATTTTTGGTTTTTTTTGGCGTTTTTGTTATGTGGGGGATGAGGAGGTGGGTATATTGAGATCACGAAGTGAGTGAGACAAATAGACATTAGGGTTTTACTCAGTGAGACTAAAGTCACGAGACTGGAGTAGCTAGTGCCAGAAAGGTGAGTGGGGCCCATGAGATAGTCTGAAGATAGAAGGTGGGAGAAAATGGGGGATATATACGAGTTTTCTATGGGCCATTGTACATGGATCATATGTGTATAGTTTATGTGCCAGGACAGTAGGATTGAAGACACCAGAATTTCTGTAGTATTAGGAGGCCAGAAATCTCCCAGATCACTAAATTTGATATTTAAAACTGATAAAAAGATGAAAGCCAATCATTAAAATGTGTCTTCAAGCCATGCATTGCCAAGTAACAGATCTCTACTACTTTCTCTACTTCCCTCTAACCTGCACATAACACAAGCCAACTGGGCCAACTTCGCCACGCCAAAGCTCCTCTACCACGGTTTAACCCCATAAATGCCTATATCAACTCGTTGCCACCCCTCACGTCTCACCCTCTCCCTCTCGCTCTTCTCTTCTCGTCTTTTCTCTAAAAACCCAACCCAGCCTTCCCACCCGTACACCACGATACACGCTAACCGTGGCCCCAAAACACTTTTCCTATTTGCTCTACAGACGCCAGCACTCCCAAAACCTCAAAGTCTTCGGCCAAAATGGAGTCAGTGGTCACGTCCTTCAAGAAGTTACGAGAACGCGTCTCGCCCGTAAAGAAGGCCTCGCCAATCCCCTCTGGCGACCACATTCAAAACAGAGTTCTAGACTTGGAGATGGAACTTGCAAAGAGGCGCCGCAGCTCGGTGGATGATCCTTTTGACGACAAATCGAGCAAAATGGCCAGAACGGGCGATATTTCTAGGGAAGACTCGTCCACGCGCCCTGTGTCTCCCATGGGCACAGACATCACATTGAGCTCGAAGTATATTCGAGATCTGAACCTCAGGGGCGAAAGAAGGGAGAAACTGCCCGATTCCAAGATAAGCACGCCTCTAGCAGAGACGGAGAAACCAGCCAATGAGACGGCCGAGGAAGACGCGGTCACCCTCGAAGTGTTGGAGGATATGCACAAGCTAGAACAGTGTTTCCCTATTTTGACAGACAAGTATAGGTTGCTCGATAAAATCGGCGAGGGAACGTTCTCCACCGTGTACAAGGCCGAGGCAGTCAACGGCGCGGTAGTCTTGGGATCGCAAATATGGAAGTCGCCGCCTCTCCAGCGGACGGTTTCCCGTTCACAGAAAAAGAAGAACCCTCTAGTGGCCCTCAAACAGATCTACGTGACTTCGTCGCCCAACCGTATTCACAACGAGCTCAGCTTGCTTTACATGTTGAGCGGCAACTCTCACGTGGCTCCTTTGCTTGACATCTTGCGCTACCAGGACCAGGTGTTGGCCATACTTCCCTACTACCAGCATGCAGATTTCCGGGACTTTTACCGTGATCTCCCCATCAAGGGCATCAAAAAATACATGTGGGAGCTTCTTCAGGGCTTAGAGTTCGTGCACAGCAAAGGTATCATCCATAGAGACCTTAAACCCACAAACTTCCTCTATGACCCATTCAAGGGAAAGGGCGTGCTAGTGGACTTTGGGTTGGCGGAGAAAATGCCTCTGTCCATGTCGTCGTCCAACCGCTCCACAAATATGTGTCCCTGCTTGTCCAAAGAGAGAAGCTCGAGCAGTAAGCTCCACCTGAAACGCCTCAACATCAAAGCGGCATATCCTAAGCTGGACCAGCGTCCACCAAGACGGGCCAACCGTGCGGGCACCCGAGGCTTTAGAGCACCCGAGGTTCTCTTCAAGTGTACAAACCAGTCTGTGAAGATCGACATTTGGTCCGCAGGCATCATCTGCTTGTCACTCTTGGCACGCAAATTCCCTCTTTTCAACTCTCCCGACGACATCGATGCCCTTGTGGAAATTCTCCTTATATTTGGCTCCGAGAAGCTTCAGAAATGCGCCGAACTCCACGGCTGCGGTCTCGAAATCAGCATTCCCAACATCCTGTCCACGAGCTACAACGGTAACTTGGTGAAGCTCTTGGCGTCGGTCTTATCCCACGAAGAAGAGAACGAATGTCTTCCTCCCGACTCCGTTATTTACGATACGTTGAAGTATCTTGATGCGAAAACGAATACCCTCATTAAGCCTACCATTCCCAGCAGCCAGGATGCCACCAGTGAAGAATACAACCAGTTCAAAAAGGATTTTGAAGGCTATAACGACCTCAAGCATTTACTCCAGCTCCTCTACGCATCTGTCAATTTGGATCCCCACAAGCGTCACTCAGCAAGCCAGCTCATGAAAGCACCTTTCTTCAATGAGATGGCCATACACAAGGATGACGAGGTGTTGTTGTAAATACTTTATTGATTATAATATACATGCATTGACGACCCAATGATTAGTAGTTGAGTCCAATGACTGGTAGTTGAACTGTTGACTAGATCGCACCTTTATTGTCATTGCGATCCTGCTGCTAGCTGTCGCTGCTCGACACCAGTTCAGAACGTACTCGCTTCTTAGAGCGATCTGGCTGGCGTTTTGAACCGAGGTCGGCCAAACGCTTCTCCTCTTCATAAAAAGCTCTGTTCCATTTTCGATTAAGCTCGCTGATGAGCTTATTTTGCTGTCTTAGCAGTGGCACTTCCCGAGAAGGTGAAGGTTGCGGCACAGACAGAGAAGTGCCAGGAAAAGGAGGTGAAGGAGACCTATGCAAGGGAAGCGAAGTGGGCGGAGCCAGAGCAGGCGGCTCAGGCAGCAGAAGATAATGATGTAGTAGTCCACGCAGCGGGATGGGCAGCAGCACCCCAGGAAATTTTGTGTCCTCGTTCACCATCGACGCAGAAGCTTGTGACAGCTGGCTGTGTGGACCTAGAAGTTCCAACTGGATGTCTTTGGAGAGAAGTAGTCTCTTCTTGAGAAATATGGATTGGGTAATGGACGAATTGCGCTGCTTCTTCCCCGCTGCTCGTGCGGAGGCCGGCAAAGCATCGAGGTCCGGGTCAGGTAAATGGTGGAGATGGCTAGGGTTAGCGTTATGATTGGAGCTCGCGTGATGGCTGGAGTTGGCGAAATGTACATGATGCAGATGGTGGTGTGGGGTATGTAGGGCAGATCCTTCGTGGGCCATGGAAAGAGGCGACGGCGTGGAGTCTTCCAACGGCTTTATCGTCGGAGGAGCGGTGGTGACCTTGGGTATCAAGTGGTTGTCGTACTTGAACTTGAAATCCTTCTTGAGGTTCGAGAGAAAAGCCGGCTTCAGCACCTTGTCACTGGAGCGCCGCCGCCACCTAAACCGCGACGACAGAAGCTCCGACTCCGAGTCGTCGTCGGAATAAACGGCGCTGTTGGTCTTGGGCCGGATCTTGGACATTCGGTGGGATGCATAGCTATCTTTCGGTTCATTGGGCGAGACATGCGGCACCAACGACGTCAAGCTCGCAGTGCTGTCGTTTCGCATGGGTCGGAGAAAGTTGTCATCAATGGATACTATGGAGTTTCGAGGCAGTTCCAAGCTAATGATGGACATACTGCGATGATGGTTGCCCGAGGTGTTTGAGCCAATTGAGTTCATGGACGACGAGCGCTGTGTTCTGGATTGCTGGGGCGCATTGACAAGCTTGAGCACATGGGGGCTGGAGGAGCCGCTGAGCGTCTCGGACGAGCTCATGGGACTGTTTCTTTCTGACTGGCCGTTCATGGTGACCGGCGGACGTTGGCCAGCCACGATGGCGGAGATGAGGGGAGACAAAGCGGGGAAGCCCAGGCGGTGTGGCTGCAATTAGCAGGTACAGCACGGGGAAAAATGGCGATGTTTCAATGTCACCACCTACTGATGATCAGGGTCAAGAGGTTTTTTCTCGATAGCCTAGATACGCAATCACCTGCAGAGAGATGTTGCGATGAGAATACGATGCCCCATGATAGTGTCAATGGATAATCGTGTGCGGGGAAGAAGCCGCAGGGTCGAGATGCAAGCGGGGAGCTCAGCATAGAAAGCAGCCAATCAGAAGCCGCGATTTAAGAAAAAAAGTGGGCATTCAATGTTTTTTGCGGAGCAGACCAACCGCTATTTATGTTGGTCCTTCTTATCCTGCGGGGAACATGCAGGAGTAAGTACTCTCGGCTATGTGAGGTGAGGCTAATCACCATGACCGAGACGATAATGGGTAGGAGGGCACAGAGAACAAAATAAGGGGCTTGTAGAGATATTTGCGGTGGTTATATTCTGAAGCTGAAGTAGCGATATTTCGAGTCCATTCACGACTTTTTGTTGTAATCATCGGTGTCGGAGAAGTTCGACGAGGTTGGCTCATAACCTCTGATTAGAGCAAGTACATGGCATTGTTCTTATACGGCAAAGTCACCCTGTAATAGTCGTATCGAACAATTCCTTCCATTTTACTAGAGGAGATTCTCATAATCATCTGAAAAGCGACCACCTAGCAAGGAAATAGCACGGAACTTATTTAACTTGGGAACCTGGAAATACACATAATCTAAGAAACAAATATGCGAGACTAAGATTTCGTCTTTTTCTAGCAATAATCAGTTCCGATATCCCATCGAGCAGAATCGTCCTGTTCAGAAATTGGGGAAGATCTTCACGCCCCCTGCTTGTAGTTCACGATTGCATTCAGAGGTCCGTGTCAGCGTTACCAGATAATCGGTGGCAGACATTTAAAACTTTTACTTTAAACAATTTCAAATTTTGAATTGGACTTCACTTTTTCGCTTCCTACAATAGAGGATTTTGGAGTTTTCTCCTGCTCATAGTTGTATAGTTTAGTGAGCTAAATATAATCTTGATTCGTAAATAGTAAAAGATAATTGGGACTGACAAGTGTATGGAGGTGACCAAAGTGAATTCGGTAGTGAGATTGTGTTCAAGCGATCGCAAACTTCACATTTATTCAAATAGCGTAGATAATTGACAGTGTATAGACAACTAATTATAGAGGATGGCAGGATGATGGACCGTCAGTCCTCTCCCTGGCGGTCAGTCAGGAGACCTGCGTACGGTATTCTTTTTTTTTAGGAATCAGGATTATATATTTTAGCTGATTAAACTATATAACTAAACGAAAAGGAAATTCCGTACGGTAGTCCGAAGTGATACCCCACAAGGTAAAGTTTCACAGAGTAATGATGACTGGCCCGATTCTGCCACGGTAAGGCAATGGTAGTATGCAATCTACCGCTTTGACTTTATTTAATTTTGCTAAGTATTCGATTTTTGCGTCGACTTTGTAGCCTGTTCATTTTGGTGAGGTTGCGAAATTGCGAACGACTTTTGTTAAAGTGCAGCGGCATTGCGATATCTACATAAACTTGATCTTAAACAAAATTTTCCAACTTCGAGAAAAATAAGAAAAATATAAATTCTGTTCTCTAAGCCCTCTATGCTATCGATAACTTAGCGCAGTCTGGCTCACAAGGTTTCACGCAAACACTCATTTTGCTAGAAGACATCTTCGATATTAACCTACACTTCTGATAGTATTTCGGTCGATTTAACTCACAGGCTTAATATTATCTGTTTATGAAAGAATTTTTTGCGGCACTATTGCTATCTCATAAGGGTAACTATCTTACTGATGACACTATGGCGGACGGCATACTTAGAACTCCACAAAGAATTCCTAGTCGAACCAATTGACTGCGAGAGAACATAGTGATTCATTCGCACTTCAATCAGGGCTATTGATTCAAGCCTCAACACTACAATGGCCATGACTAAATCCTTTTCAATGTCATAATTCTGATCTACAATCGTCGACACCTGATTGAGTGTAAACATCGGTTCCTACTGACAGCTATCGCCGTACTTGATCTGGGAATCGCTATTGTTCTATCAAGTTTCTAATCGTGCACTTGATTCCAAACAATGTATGAAGACTAACATCAACGTTTTTGCTAACGTCAGAAGCATCTGTATACGTAAATGGAACATAACAAAGGATGCAAAAATATTGCGCGATCTTCCTTCTTTATGTTGGCTCAAGCTGGTGTCATCTTATCGATCACTCCTTTCATGAAAGAAGCATTTAAGTTCAGCAAAAAAAAGCAACAGCAAACCGGGAATTAACATTCATTATCATCTCGCACAGAATCGCGATGTTAACGTTTATACATCTCTGGTACACCATTGCCATGGCAACGAGTCTAGGAGAAGATATCTTCGGGATCTCCAAGGGTGTTGTTCGAGGAGCATCAGAAGTTCACCATGTAAGCAAAAAAATTGTGAATCAGTCACAGAAAAACACTGTGACTCAATGCTAATACTCAAATGTATTCTAAAGGTTCACATGGGAGGCTTTTAAAGCAACTCAGTGCGTTGAAACTCGCGAAGAGCTTAAAGCTTGAGAATTCGAACAATGAGAGCTGCGATTCCACCTTCATCAAATTTTGGCCTAAAGTAAAGACCTGGTAGTAAAGAATGCACTTGAATGAATCCAATTAATCCATTTATTAAGGAGAATCCTCAACTGGGGTGTGGTACTCCAAAATTGGTTCTGAAAAAATTCAACAAGTCTGGGCGAGTGCCAGTGTAGACCCGTTTGAACTTTAAAGTCAGAATGACTAGAGTGGTCCAGCAAAGATCATCCATGTTCGGCGAAGTGTGTTTGCTGCAGCATTCGATCAGCATATGACTCCCACTAGACCATAACGATGAGATTTGCAAAGTTGCACACAATCGGACGCAATTCAACCTGATTTCACAGCAAGGCATACAATCTCCACAGCAGGAAGATTGCACATTGATAGATGAATGTATCTGAAGCTCTTCCATGTAAATTGTAGAGATTTTAGTGTTGGTATCCCTAATCTCTCACTAGAAAGCCTTTCCCTAGTTCATCATTTGGATCGATTTCCCAGGTAGCCTTGCCTAGATATTTCGCTTCTCCCTCGATCTCTGGAATCACGGCGAAATGACCACCAAAGTCAACGGTTTTGACAACTCTTCCCTGAAATACAGAGCCGACAATTGACTCGTTGGTCAATGTGGCCCCAATTTCAAGCTGGCCACGGAAATATTTTTGGGCGACCCTTCCAGCAGTGCCAGACCCTGTTGGTGACCGATCCACTTGACGGTCGGCAAAAATGCACACATTCACCTGGTCATGGCCATGTTTAGAAGGTCCGTCGAAAATCGTTCCGTATATATGATTGATCTCTGGGATCGTGGGATGAACGATCTGGTACTTTTGGTTGGCGGCGGTTTTGACTTCCAGCCCTAGTTTTTTCAACTTCTCGACCTGGCTAAGCTCAATAGGAATGTCCAAGTTTTCAGCATTTGTGTAGAAATAAAACGCTCCACCAAAAGCGATGTCGCCTGTAACTTCCCCAAATGTCGGCGTTGACACCACTGCGTCCTTGACGTACAAGAAAGATGGAACGTTGAGAAACCTTACGGTCCCCACTTTGCTGCCGTCCCATTTCACAAATGCTTCAACAAACCCACAAGGAGCGTCTATACCCACACGAGTCTCTGGCTCCGTTCTTTCCACCCAACCAAGTTTCACTGCCATTGTAGCCAATGCAATCGTTCCATGTCCACAATGATCGCTATAGCCCTCGTTGTGGATGAAAATGATTCCAAAATCGGCCTCTTTCGTCACTGCCTCCGTCAAATAACCCCCGTACATATCTGGGTGTCCTCTTGGTTCTAGCATCAACGCCTGTCGAATACCATCGTGGTGCTCTTTCATGTAGCGGCGTCTTGACACAATGGTGTCAGCTTCCATTTTGGGTAGACCATCTACAACTATTCGAAACGGTTCTCCACCTGTGTGCGTCTCGATGGTTTGAATTTCTATGCTCATTGGCACTATGGCTTGTAATAGTTTGGGGTTTTGTTATCGGTATGAACGGCCGTTAAGATAAGATAGGCTCTCAAATGCGGTGCCGGATATAGAATTTTAGGGTTAATCACGTGAGACAATTGGCTCACGTAAACATTCAAATCACTCATGTTTATCATAGGAGCTCACAATACAGGTGATACTAGATACTATAGAACTTGTTTCGAGATTTCTCTCTATCCGTCAGATAGAGTGGGAATATAGTAGCTTTTATGCTACTCTTCTCTTGATGAGGTCAGCAATGTCATATGCAGTTATGCATCGACGTTTATCCAATAATAACATAGTATCACGCCAAAGTGGCCATCTTGGCGTGTACTATGCATGATGTGCTAGTCTTAATGTCTTTATGACCGAGAGACTCGCACATAAGCGTCACATTCTTGCGTCGTGACTCTGACACTAGCTGCATGTTTGCATCTTGTATGCATGCGTCACTGCAACGTAATTTGTGTGCACATTCAGCATATTTCGACGCTCCTCACGTCGAAGCGATCGGAATCGAACGTTTTCTTTTTTACGAATCAAGATTATATATTTTAGCGAACTAAACTATATAACTAAACTTGGAGGAAATTCCGAAAACCCCCATGGTAGAAATTGAAAAGTTAAATCCGGAAGTCCAATGAAAAAGTTTGACAAAAATTGAAGAAATAAATGAGCAAATGTCTGCCACCGCTAATCAATAGCTAGTGACTACTGCAGCATATGCTGCAAATAAATGCGAGCAGGTAAAGATAGCAATAACACACTATAAGAACAATTACACATGAGCAATAACACATTCATCATCCGTATGCTTTTGACTGTGAGCAAATGTATCCTGATGCACATCTGAGACGTACTGGTTTACTCATATCTCAACAATCTGTTGAATACTGCATATCCGGTTCCCATATTCAACATTAACAACCAGATGATTTCCAATCTTCCCCATGAATAAACCTTTCAGTCTATAGATTGAGAACACATTGAGATCTTTTCAACCTCTTCTCCTTTCTTTTAAGACCCCTGCGGGCGAGTTTGCCCGCGAGTTCGCGCACTAGGAGGTCCACCTTGCAGATGTTTTATGGCCTCGAATAGCGAACGTACTCGACCTAGAGCACTATTGATGGCTTCTGATACCAGAGGTTCTGCTTGCAAATTATTGATGGCTCTCAATAGGGTAGGTGCTGCTAGGAAATCATTCATGGCTTCCAATAGCGGACGTTCTTCATCTCGGAAATAATTGATGGCTCCCAATCGCGAAAGTGCTTGACGTCGTTGACGAGTGTAGACTTCGACTATTTCTCTTATTGCCGATCGAGTTCTTCGCATAGCTCCCGATAGCGGATCTGATTGATCCTGGTTGGGATTCATGGATTCCACTCGCTGATTGACGGTTGCCAATAGCGGAGCTGCTTCGTCTTGGTGACGACCGATGGCATTTGATACCTCACTTGCTTGCGTTTGCAAATCCACGGACCCTTCGAGTACTTCAACTGTGTTTTGGATATGTTCGAGGGCTCCAAGTAGCGGAGCTGTTTGATCTCGGAGACGCTCGATGGCTTCCACTACCCCAGATGACTCTTGTAAACGAATTAACTCTCCCAATAGTTTGATCAATTTGCGGATTCGAATGAGGTTTTCTGATGGCTCAACTGCTTGACCTCGTTGACGAGTGTAGACTTCGACTATATTTCTTATTGCCGATCGAGTTCTTCGCATAGCTCCCGATAGCGGATGTGATTGAACCTGGTTGGGATTCATGGATTCCACTCGCTGATTGAGGGATGCCAATCGCGAAGCTGCTTCGTCTTGGTGACGACCGATGTCACTTGATGCCTCACTTGCTTGCGTTTGCAAATCCACGGACCCTTCGGGTACTTCAACTGTGTTTTGGATATGTTCGAGGGCTTCAAGTAGCGGAGCTGTTTGATCTCGGCCACGCTCGATGGCTTCCAATACCCCAGATGACTCTTGTAAACGAGTTAACTCTCCCAATAGTTCGATCAATCTGCGGATTCGAATGAGGTTTTCTGATGGCTCAACTGCTTGATCTCCGTGACTATTGTAGGTTTCGAGTTCCTCACTTAGTTCCGTTCGAACTTTTCGCATGGTTTCCGATAGCGGATGTGATTGATCCTGGTTACGATTGATGGATTCCACTTGCGGAGGTTCTTCATCTCGGAAACCAATAAGGGATGTCGAGAAACGATTAAGGGATCTCAATTGCGAAACCGTTCGTTCTCGGTGATGATTGGTGTTTTCTAATAAACGAGCTGTTTGCTGTTCCAATCCAATGACCCTTTCCAATACTGGAGCTGCATCATGCATAGCATCGAGGGCTTCCAGTATCTCACTTTCTTGATGTCGGGCCCGTCTGATGGCTGCCAGTAACTCTTGATCTCCGAAACTACTGAGGGCTTCCAGTATCTCTTGTACTAGATCTCGGGAACGATCGAGGACTTCCTGTAGCGTAGATGATTGATTGTGGGTACGATTCATAAGATAAATAAAAGTAGATAGGACTCATATTCTTTCGCGGCAAAGCACAAGTATTTATACCCTCATACTCTCGGATATGCAGCCAATCTGTCGCGAATTCTAGAACAGTCACATAGGTTGGATATATGAGCATATATCAGAGAGTAGTCTATTAGTGGTCCGGCGCGGATAGCCGGAAGGCTGGAGATAATACTTGATAGTAGATTAAACAATAAACAACAAGAATAGGCGAGAAGATCTCCTGGATTTTGACAACGAACCAGACTCTAAATCTATGCGGCTAGAAACCGAGATGCGTGTGGAATTTTAGTGGTTGTCACGTGATTAAGTTTTAGTGACATATCCGTTCAGTTCACTCATATTCTGAGGTAGGGTCCAACACTTGTACAGGCATAGGGTCCATATGCATGCATGCATCTGCATGTCATGCTTCGGTCTGCATATTCTGCATAGTCAACAATGCGAGACCCGCATGCATTGACGCGTTCCCCTTATTGCAGATACCTTATCGAAACCCCGCATTGCATCTCTGGGGATGGTCGCCCGATAGGAAGTCGTTAACCGAATAACGGATACGGTGTGTAGGACGCGTTCAGGGCGTTTCCTAACGTAGCCACCTACCTCCAGTACCTTAGAGCCAAACGCACTCATACTAATAGTACACTGCTCAATAGTCTGCACCAAGCAACTTAGAGAGGGCATGGACTCTTGAGTATCACAAGACGAGTAAGTATTGCTATATCTAGACAGCTACAGTCAGGGAAAACATCTCCAGGACCTACTCTTTTCAGTTTGCTCCGCTCGATTATAGTTTAATATTGTACTTGCCTAATCCTTGAGGAAAGTTCTGAGCTATCTACGGAAGGTTTTGGTCTTCCCCGCCATCCGAATAATTTTCTGCCTGACGTCTGAGTATAACGAACTCCCTAAGAGGCTAGAAACAAGGACAATTTCTTGTGAGTAATATAAGGCTTTCAATAACGAGAGACTTTGTACGTTGTCAATCTTCTCTCCCCGAACTGTAATCATTGGATTTAGCTCAACATCTACGTTGTGTGCATAAAGTGGGACACAAACGTGAATCTGACAATCTAAAAATGACTTTTCGGTTACCTGTGGAAATCATCGTTAACATCTTGGACCATTTTACTCAACTCGACGTGCTGTACTTTCACGACCTATTGCCCAGGAGTGATCCCCTACAACCACTTCTTGTCCAGAGATTGTACAAGAGAGTTAAAACCACTTCCAGTAACTTCACATCTGATGAGAGTTGCTGCATTGTGGGAAGTGAGATTGGCTTGTCGAGAATGGTCAAAGATAACATGCCCATTGAACGCTTAGATCTTGATGGACGTGATCAATGGTTTCTAGCAGTTGTTGCTGACCATCGCGACTACTTCTCTAGGATTCCTAGTTTGAGCTACACAGGATCCGGAGCGATATTTTCTGCACTTGTTTCCGTCTGCTCGATGGCTAATTTGGTTGCGTTGGAAATCACAGATGCAAGATCGTCTGTGGAGCCGCGTGTCGTTACCCTTGCAGAAACGGCACTTAGTGTGTATTACAAGAGCGTGATTGATTGTCCCCCTTCTTTGAAGTCTTTGAAGGTGGATTATCACGTACCATATCATGACTACCCTCTAGCCGCATGCGAAGAGTTGACATACATCAGCAGGCAAGGAGAAAAGTTGTTGAGGACTCTTGCACCGGCACTCAAAGTGTTGAAGGTCAGGAAATACGAAATTGACATTGAGAATTACCAGTTTCCCGAGGGATTGATTGAGTTGGAGGTCAACTACTTTACTTCATACGACATGTATTCGGAAGTTGTCATGGAATTGGTATTGGGTACACGAAACATCAAATTTCCATCTTCTTTGAAGAAATTGAAATTGAACTGCGGCCTGGCATTCCTTCCAAGAAGATTTGATATTGCTAGCAATCTTGAAAGTCTCAATGTGATTTTTTATTTGTGTGATCCAATGAGATCGATCCCAAATCATTTGAAACAGGTTTCATTGTACAGTATAATTAATGAAAACATGGCAAAGTTTCCGGCCTCATTGGAATATCTAGATATCACATGTGGTAATATTGATATCTTTTTGTTACCTCAAGGTTTGAAGGTCTTGAAGATGTCATTGGGATATCTAGATTTCCCAATTGGAAATATTGATCTCTCTTTGTTACCTCGAGGTTTGAAGGTGTTGAAGATCAAGACTAAGCAGAATTTTAGCCAGTTTCCCCCTAATTTGGAATGTCTTGAATATGAAACGTTTTCGTCAGGCGATCCACATTTACATTTCCAATTTCCCTCCACGTTACGTGACCTACTGCTTGTTAGCCACCGCTGTTGCACATTCGATATGAATCTCAACCTTCCACAGTTGGAGCACGTGGTTTTACACAACATTTGTGGTGAACTCCCCACATCTGTGATATCACTCCAGTTCGGATATGATTATCAATATGATGTTGACCTGCTGGATTTTGTTGTTCCCAATGGAGTGAGAAAGCTACTGGTATCACCCAAGTTGGCAAAATACCCAGACAGCATCCTTGATTTGGAGATTTGGGGCCATCCACCTACATCATTCCCTAGAAACTTGAGGTATCTTACCTTGAATGGGGAAAGTCTTTCTTTTGATCTCAGCGAGTTTGAGCTTCCTCCTTCTCTCTACAAGGGAGGGCCGTTCCGTTGTCGCAAGAGGGTCCGAATCGGGAGTCCACCTTGCCGCGCAGTACGTCAGCGTCTCGTTCTGCGGTATGATGAGTTACGCAGGGCTGCCTCCTCACGTCGAAGCGCTGATCGAATGTCAAGGTTCTTCATTGCTTGATTTTCGCGCAATAATCCCGAATATTGCGTAAGCGACTCTTAAAAAATTGAACATGGCCTTGATGTCTGTAAGGAGAGTCGCCTAAATTTTTGTTAATAAGAAATCGTCGATCGTTCAACTGGTTCTCAAGAGTACGTCTATACTGTTTCGCGTCTGAGGTTTCCCAAACCTCATTATATTTGACCTTGAGACGAAAATTAGGTAATTCCAATGTCTTGGGAGGGTTCACGAGTGACCTCTCGCCCGCTTTCTGTTAAGAGCTTGCGAAATCCAGATGTCAGTGGTGTTTGGAAGGTATCCTTGTCTCCGTAAATGTTCGTAAAAAGCATTAGATGACGGACCGTGTCCGTCATGAATTTTTTTTTTTTACGAATCAAACTAAGAGGAAATTAACAAAACCCCCGTGGTAGAAATTGAAAAGGTAAATCCGGAAGTCCAATGAAAAAGTTTAACAAGAATTGAAGAAATAAATGAGGTAAATGTCTGCCACCGCTAATCAATAGCTAGTGACTATCTGTACTGCAGCGTATAGTAAAGTATCCACCGCTTCAACTCAGGCTCGTCTAACTCAGGGAGGGCATCCACTGGATACGCATCCCATCGAGTTCGTCGAGTTCGGTTAAGGCGCTGAACAATAAAAAGATACTTATCAAGCTGTTTGTAATCGAAAGAGTCGGATGGGAGTGGATTGTATCGGCCGACCATCACATTTGCACAACGGAGTACCTCAGGCATGTTGAGATGCTTCCAGATAACCCCAGAAACGGGACACTTGAGGTATAGATGTTCAGCCCGACGGCCTTGACGTTCGTTTTCCGCAAAAAGAGACCGGTCCAAACACAAAGAACAAGCCGTCGGATGTTTCCCACACTTGGTCTGAGCGAAGTACATGCCCAAATTGAAGCAACGAATATTGTCCACGCGAGAAGTCAAGCGATAGGAAGCCTTTTTCAAGATTTCCCAGAACTTTTTCCAGTTGGGTGGAGCGTAATTGACCAATCCTGACAAGGCTGGGCAACGACGGACCTTAGAGTGGACTTCATGATACTTGTGGCTATAACTCTTGAAAAGTGCAGTCGAGTATTCTTTGATTCGAACCTCGATATCTTCAATCCGCATGGGCTCAGACGTCAAGCGTTCTACTGAAAGAAAGAATACCGGCTTGAACTTTTCATCGTTGACAAAAAGAGGCTCCATAATAGTGAACCATGCCTCGAAATAGGCTTTTTCACTCTCAGTAAAGAGGGAGGAAGCCTGTAAATGTTCCTGTGTGGTCTGATTTGGATGATCCTGGAATTTGATCTTGTATCCCAAGAGTAAAGCGTACCATGGGATAGCTCGTCGCTCATGGGCATAACGACGCACAACACAGTTCTCTAACGCATACATCTGTAACTTATGGCGAAACAATAAGTAACGCCATTGGTGTTCATCATGTGTCCTAATATTCACAATTTCTTACGATCCCACTAGAAATTTCCAATGGAGAATTTTAGCGAATAGATGCTCGCTGTGTTCATCGAAGCAACGCATTATAGTCTATTTCGTGCCCATTATTTGCTTATTGCGTATTGGTGCTTTTATTAGACTTTTTGACCGATTTTAATTATCTGCAGTACCATTAAACCTTTACTCTTCAAATACCCACAATACCCCGTCACTAAACAACCTATCGGTTGTATAGTGTAGTGGTTATCACTTTCGGTTTTGATCCGAACAACCCCGGTTCGAATCCGGGTACGACCTTTTTTTTCCATCTTATCGCACCAACTTTTTTTTATATGGAGGCGATGAGCATCCTCACTTCCTACCACATCTTCTCCAATGATCAGAACAATGTATGTTGAAAAAAACCTCGTTTCAGCGTAAATCGCACCATTCTTTCCTCATCTCATCTACTAATTCTCCAGCAAACCCAAGAACGCCCGGTCTAAGAGAGCATTGGCCAAGAAAGAAGCCAAGTTGGTGGAAAACACAAAGACCGCCTTGTTTGTGCCAGGCGCCACCGGCAACAAGTTTTTGCATGACGCTATGGTTGACTTGATGGCGTTGAAGAAGCCCGACGCCAAAAAGTTTTCGAAAAAAAACGAAATCAGACCGTTTGAAGACGCCTCGGGCCTCGAGTTCTTCTCGGAGAAAAACGACACCGCTCTCATGGTGATGTCCACTCACAACAAAAAGAGACCCAACACCTTGGTGTTCACGAGATTCTTCAACCACAAAGTCTACGACATGATCGAGTTGTCTATCCAGGACAACCACAAGTTGTTGGCCGATTTCAAGAAGTTGACATTCCCCGTGGGATTGAAGCCCATGTTCACCTTCAACGGCCCCGCATTCGACTCGCATCCGGTGTACCAGCACATCAAGTCGTTGTTTATGGACTTCTATAGAGGCGACGAGACAGACTTGCAGGACGTTGCTGGGTTGCAATATATCATCTCGTTGTCGGTGGGAGAAATCGAGGACGAGAACTCGTCCAAGTTGCCATTGGTGCATTTCAGAGTGTACAAGTTGAAGTCTTACAAGAGTGGGCAGAAGATTCCCCGTGTGGAAGTGGATGAGATTGGCCCCAGATTTGACTTCAAAGTGGGCCGTAGAGTGACTCCTTCACCAGATGTGGAGAAGGAGGCATTGTCCAAGCCTAAGCAGTTGCAGCCCAAGGAGAAGAAGAACGTGACTACAGACTTTATGGGTGACAAGGTGGCCAAGATCCATGTGGGCAACCAAGATTTGAGCAAGATGCAGACGAGAAAGATGAAGGGATTGAAGGCCAAGTACGACCAGGTGGACGAGGCTGAATTTGACGAGGAAGACTACGTGGAGGAGCCCCAGGTCAAGAAGCAGAGAGTGTAATATAGCATGAGACGGGTAATGAACTTGAGGACTGGATGGAGTTGGTGAATCGACGCACCAATAATGCATTGGCCTACAAAATATGAAGAAGGAAAAGAAAATATGTAGATGTAAAAGTAGGAAAAGAGAAAGTGGTAAAACAGTAGCTGGAAGGGCAGTACGATTTTTTAGCCCGCCATGCCTAATTTCTAAATCTGATACCCAGATTCTAAATCTCAATCCCAATATTGAAGCACCAATAATGCAATGGCCCATAAAATCAGAAGAAGGAAAAGAAAATATGTAGATGTAAAAGAGGGAAAGAAAATTTGCGATGTAGAACAGAAGTTGGAAGAGCACTATAATTCTTTCAGCCCGTCACACCCAATTTCTAAATCTGATACCCAAATTCTATCGTCCAATGCCTCCGTGGCTTCCTTCCACAAGCTTGTTCTCCGCACGACCATCTACATCTTTTCGTACAACCAAGCCTTTCAATTAACATCTAGCATGACCCAATCGGAGCTGCTTTTCCGGCCCCGGCGCTTTGACGTCGCGGAGTCCACGGTTATCTCGCAAAAATCGTTTTCGGCCGATGCCACTGCCGCCCCTCTTTCGTTTTCTACCCTTGCAAATATCAACACATACTCAGGCGAGGAACTCACGAAAAACGACAAGTACTGTGTTCTCAGGCTCCCGGCATTGCCCGAAGTGCTCAGCAATGATCGAATGGAGGTTTCGGGCGACACCTTGAACGGCTACACCGACAACAGCACCAAATGTGCCTTGATTGTGTCCGATAAGTTCATAAGTGTGTGGCCCTACAATTCCGCCGACGCCACGCCCATTAGCTTCGAATTTCCCCTTGAGGAAGGAAGCGAGAATCCATTGGAGTTGGCCATCTTGACCCGCCCGGCGCCAGGCTCCTCCTCCGATCCGGGATTGGTCACCATCAACTCAGTCAATGGCCATGTTAAATTCTACGAAAGCGTCCATTACGCACCGGCGTTGGGGCTCATCAACAGCAAACTCATCGAGACCACCGTAGGCATTCTGGCCGCACAGGGTGAGTACATCACTTTGGCCGAAAACGTTGAGCCAGCAGGCATTGTGGTCGCTACGTCGTGGAAGCGAGTAGTTTTGGTGTTGTTGCGTGACTTCAACGGTTCTCCCCACTTGTCAACCGTGGAGCTCATTAGCCCCGCACAGTCCCTGCGTGTATTCGGCTGGTTGGGCCGCGGAGGAGGCGACAGCATATCTGACGACGTTGTGTCGATCAAATCTGGAAAGATCTCAGCCAATGGAATGACCCAGGAGATCATTGTACAAGATGCGGCTGGAGTGTTTAAAAAATTCGTGTTCCAGTCGTCGGTCTTGGGTGCTCCCTCCATAAACCGCAGAAAAACAACCACCCACAAGTTGGCTTCGTACTTGGAGAATAATATCGATGGCTTCATTCCTGGCGCGGTGGTCGATGTCAAATATCTAGATCTCTGGCCGTTGAGAGTGCAATCTTCTGAGGTTTCTGCTGCCGATGATCTCTACACTGCATTGGTGCGTGTTCAAAGCTCGATTCAGGGCGAAAACCACTACAGACTCTTGTTGGTCAACATGAAAATCAACGAACTGGGCGTTCTAGTCTATGGCTCCCGTCAATTGCCAGATGTGGGAAGAGGAACACCTGATCTGGCGGCCTTGAAACCTCGCCTTTACATCCCTAAGCCAGGGACCACGGCTTTCGTTGTTGTGGGCAACTCGGTCATTCTCACCGACATCAACACTACCTTCTTGACCAAGTCTTCTACCCCTCTCTTTCTGTACCACACACCACAGTGGGAAGATATCATCAACTTCAAGTCGTCGACGCAGATTGTTGGCCTTGGATACGAGGATAAGGTGAATGACACGTCCAATGCCTCGTTGGTTTTAGTAACGAAAGCTGACGGAGTTTTGCGCATTGAACGTTTCACGAATTCTATCGACGGTACTCCTTCAGACGTTCCCGATGCAACCGATCCGGTTTGTCTTCTCAAGTCTCACATTCAGCAGGCCATTTTCTACCACAACTCCGAGACTGTCGACTTTGACGTTGGATCGAGCTACCCAATTGCCGTTGTTTCCCAGGCCACGCAAGAGATTTTGCGGGAAATCTTGGAATCCTCCTCTTCCTACCTTCCACCTTTTTTCTCTAGTACCAGAGACTCATTTTCCACCAGAATCACGCTCTTGCGGGAGTTGATCTCCTATGTTTCTCGCAACTTCACAGACTCATGGTTTGTTGTTCTTCCTGATATCGTCCAGGCTTTGGAGAAGTTAGAAGCTGCTCAGAATTTGTGGTTTATTATCGACGTTGATACTCCAGAAGCTTCCCTCTTGAGAGCTAAACTAACCACTGTCATCGAGAAGCTTGGACTAGGCAGCGGTGACGACATTGCCCGTTCGTTTTTCTCCCACAATGTCAATAGCATTCTTTTGGTGTTGACTCTGTTTGTGCAGCAATTGTTTGACGAGCACTTTTCTATCAACATCATTATCAAGATTTTGGTGGCCACTTTGCATGATGCAGTGGTCAAAAACGAGAAGCTCTACATCTCCGGAGTTGACGAGATTCCTACAAGAATGCTCTGGATATTTGACCTGAAATTTGTAATCCTTGCAGAGGAGATATTCTACGAAGCTTACTGTACTAAGGGTAAGGATATCGTTAGCTCTCCAACTGACCGCCACGACCTCGTCAAATTGAGCGAAGCTTTGTACTTTTTGGTCACTTCTGCCATCCAGTTCATGCAAGACACCGAGGACGACCAGTTGAAGGGCTACTTGGACTGGTACAAGCTGAGAAAGGGAGAGTGGGTGAATGCATTACTTTCCAATGGTATGATTGGTGAAGCATTGAAGATTACCGAGAATTACCAGGATTTCTATTCACTTGCCTTGGTTTTGGACAAGGAGAAGGAACAGAGGTCTCCGGAGTATGTCCAGGAACAAATCCGCTTTTTCGTGGATAAGTACGGCTACTCCTTTGCATCGAAGTTGTTTGAGTATTACATCAAGCATGATCAGATCAAGACGCTACTTCTGGATTCCACGTCTAATGTGGAGTACTTGGAGCAATACTTCAATAGCAACCCACGTACAACGTCGCAAGTGGCGTGGATCTACTACTTGCAAACGAAGAACTTCAAGAAAGCCTCCGATGTGTTGATGTTGTTGTCTTCTAGAAAGGAAACTGATAACCAACAAAACAGAGAGCGCAACTACTCGTTGGCGAAGTTGTCGGCCATTGCAGCTAAGGTTGAAGACGTTTCAGCAAAAGACAGTATTCTCCTCGATGAAATTGCCATTGAAGCCGAGAATAACCTTTTGGTGATCAGAGTTCAGAACAATCTCCACCAAACATTGAGTTCCTACGTTCAAGGCAAGAAAGATCTTCTTACTCTTGACTTCCTAGTGAACAATTTTGCCAACGCAAACATTTCCAAGAAGCAGCTCACTGTGGAGCTCGAGCCGTTCTTCCAAAGATTTGTGGACCAGCTTCCTTTGTTGAAAGAGCAACTCAATACCCTCTTAACGGCCATTCAGCCCAAGCTGCAGTTTTCTTCGGTGTTTGTCGATGCGCTTCTTGTTGCTGCGCTGATCGCAAACGACGAGATCTACCAAGAGCAAGCGACGGAAGTGTGGCTTAAGTTGTTGACACTTACTGATGATTGGAGCGAGATCAACAACACGAGCGACAATGTGGATGAGGTAAACAAGATGAAGGTCCGCGAAACTGCACTTTACACCACGATCAAGGAGGTTCAACACAATCAGAGTCTCATAGACGTTCTCGACAGTTTGCTTGTCGCGTTGAAGCAGGATTCGGGCGAGAACGCGTCGCCGTTGTTTGAGAAAGCTCAACAACTTGTCAAATCTGACAATCTTGCATTATGGGTTGATACCATCAAGGCAGAAACGCGGTAGAAGCTACTGGGCATGCAACCATAACTTCCATTAATATACACATTATCCTATTATCGATCCGTTGCAAGTATAATCCTATCAATTGTCTTCTTCTTTATCCTTATCCAAACCAATTCTGACCAAACCCTCAGGCAACGGCGTCTGTTCTTCGTAGTCCTTGGTGCTGTACTTTAGAAGCCCCAACGACGCCAATGACACCGAATTCACCACATCCTGCCAATTGGAAAGAATCAATGCGACACTTTCTGCTCCGTCGGCCATAGTGTCTAGTTTCGTTTCGATTTGTTCTAGTTGCGCAGCCAACAACCCCGTGAATTTCTTGAGCTCCTCAAGATCTTGGAGTTCCTCTCTTTTCGCGCTGATTTTCTCCTGTAAAGACATGAGGAAGGAGTGGGTTTTGTATGTGGGTTTTGTATGTAGATTGTGTGTGTTGATGTAGTAGCGTTAACTGCAGGAGTATGATACCAGAGGGCGTTATCATCCGGCGTGTTCTGAACATAAAAGGCGGAAAAATAGCTAAAATAAGGGAAATATCATTCTCCAGAATTGCCTCACATATTTTGAAAAACTCCCCTCCCTTCAGCTAAGCCAGTTCCTTTAAGCCTACCTCAACTACTCATTCGCATACATGCACTCCCAATGTTTACCAACTACTCACATCTCTTTTACTATGGCCAGATTGTCGCTCGGCTCACAGCACTATAATGCTAAAAGTAGAAGATCTAGCATGATTACGCAGCCGACATCACGGTCTGAGTCCCAACTGAGTGTGCAAAATTCGTCGCAAACTGTGCCTCTGGATCTTGAAACCAAATCAGCAAGAGATATCGATGGTTATATGGTTCAAAACAAATTGCTAGCGATCAAGAACGCTGAATTGACGCTGAGAATCGCCGATTTGGAGAATAGAATCACCCAGCTCGTCACCGAGAACGTGGCTCTTCAGAATAGCAGCGAACACAATACGGCATTCCGAATCCAAAGTACATTGGAAGTAGTGGAATCTATGGTGGCCGACCGGTTTGCAGGGTTTGTGCAAGAGTTTGAAAGTATCCGAGCGCAGGAGAAGTTGCCGCCCTCTGCGCTTCTCGCCACTTTGCTGGCCGCATTATCGTCGTGTGGACCAATAAGCTCTACTCCTAGAGCAGATAGAGAGGGGAGCCAATTGGGCATGCAAACATGGGGCAATTTCGGGCCAGACCAATCGGATAATGGAGAAAATGGAGAAAACAGCAAGGAACGGTCGGTTTCGGTGGCCAGTCTGGCTGATTTGGCGATGTTGGATGAACTGGGTAAAAGCACTCTGCCTGAGCCCCCTCAGAATAACGTGGGAAAGCTGCTATTGCCGGAGTTGAGTACAAAGGTATCGGTATTTTCTGAAAAGGAAGGCATTTCTGGCCAATCGACCCCGTTGTTGCCAATTGACGAGAGTCCTAGAAAGAGGATTCGGTCCGTGACCAAGAAAGCTAAGGAGGAGGGGCAGGAGTTTCAGGAAATCAAGAAGGAAGCACGACCCAGAAGGAGAAAGCCTCTTTCCAATGTTACTAACAGAAGGGCGGTACTACGTCGCAGGGCCAAGGAGGCTGACCCCGTTGAAGAGGTGGATTCCAATATATTTGATTTCGTTGACCAGCACGAGTTGGAGAGCCAGGCGAGCCTTCACTAGCACTTGGCCGGTGGGAATTGCTACCGATTCACTTGACATTCCTAGTTCGACATTACCTAGTTTTTTGCATTACACACACATTTCTTAGTTGTTGTCATTTCCTGGTCATTTCTTAGTTGTCATTTCCTAGTCATTTCTCAATCCTTGTCAAATCCTAGCTTCTGACATTCCTAGTTCTTGTCAACTCCTAGCTCTTGTCAACTCCTAGCCCTTGTCATTCCTAGCTCTTGTCATTCCCTAGTTCTTTACATTCCTAGTCATTTCCTAGTTCTTGTATTACACACTCATATTCATCTTAATGGCCGGGGCCGGCTCGTAGCCCACAATCTCGAAATCTTCAAACCTGAAGTCGTCTATAGAAGTAATCTCTCCCTTTCTCTCCTCTTTAATCACCAACTTTGGAAACTGCTTGGGCGTACGCTCCATCTGGGTCTTCAAAGCATCAATGTGATCCAGATAAACGTGTGCATCTCCCAAAGTGTGAATGAACTCGCCACAGTCCATGTCTACAACGTGAGCGATCATCTTTGTGAGCAACGCATACGAGGCAATGTTGAAAGGCACCCCCAAGCCCATGTCACACGATCTCTGGTACAAAAGACAAGACAATTTGGGTCTTGCGGCCACCTTGGCCAGTTTCAGCGAGTTGGCGTCCGCAGTTCCGCTGGGAAAGTTCACGTAGAACTGGCAGAACACGTGGCATGGTGGCAACGCCATCTTTGGGAAGTCTGGCGGATTCCACGCAGACATAATGATTCTGCGATCATAAGGATTCGTCTTCAACTTCTTGATCACGTCATGGAGCTGGTCCACGCCCTGGCCCGTGTAATCGTCTTCACAGGTCTTGTACTCAGCGCCGAAATGGCGCCACTGGAACCCGTAGACTGGCCCCAAATCTCCCACGCGTCTGTCGGTAAGCCCCAAATTGTCCAAAAACTGTCTGGAGCCATTCCCTTCCCAGATCTTCACGCCCTTTTCAGAAAGCTTGTTGGCGTCTGTGCTTCCTTCGACGAACCAGAGGAGCTCGTGGATGATTCCCTTGGAGAAAACACGTTTGGTGGTCAAAAGTGGGAATGTATCGTTAGAGAGATCGAACCGAAGCTGGGGCGGAGCAAAGAGAGATTTTGTTCCTGTTCCCGTTCTGTCGGGCCGATGTTCACCTTCCTCGATGATCCTTTTGCATAGGTCTAGATAGGCCTGTTCGGCGGTATTGGGAGGGAAAGTCATTGTAGTACGCGGTGGTGAAGTAGGAGTGTACAGCTGTATAGAGAGCGCAGGTGAGGCAGGTGAGCGAGGTGAGCGGAGGTGGAGACTTTATTATATTTTTGCTAACTAAAGAATACGACTAACCTATGAGGGGAGTCCACAAATCTTCAATTGTAGAGAGTAAAGAAATGAAGTCCAATGAATAGTGAAGGTGAATGAAGTGAAAATGTTAAGTGAGAGCTGGCTAGTGGAGAATTACGTATCTGTGAGAGTTGAATGTATCTGTGAGAATTTAATGTAGCAGAGAAAGAAGACAGAATAGGTTCTGATGGAGGCTGGAAGTTTGAGGTATTTTCATTTTTTGACTTACTTTGGAAATTGTCTTTGATGATAAAGGTTGATTCTTCGGCCTTACTAGATAAATCCAGTGCATACAGATGTGCGTACAGTGTGCAGAGGACTCAGTATTCATTCTTCCTGTTCCAATGCAAGAACGACATGAAAAGGGGAAATTTGAAAAAAAGGGGAAACGAGGAGCGAATCCGGTGAATTCACTTCTTCAGATATCAAAAATAAATAAGAGTTTAGACGTTACTTCCTGATCGTAATGACCCAAAGTAGGTCATTTTGTAGAAGTTGTGTCAATTCGCATCCACTCTGTAGTATTGTCTAAAGTCCATTTTGCATCAGTTGTCTACAGAATTTGAATGAGCACGCTGTTTCAAAAATATCTGAGTAAAATTCTACACTCGGAATTGCCCCCAGTGCCAGCAACGACCTGTTTTTATCATGCAAGTGTCACCATTTTCATTGACTGGAATGTTTTATTCGGGGTTCCGTCTTTGTCATACAGGACGTTAGTATGGCGACACTTGGTGATCATGCCATTGCTTATTCCTTGCTGATCGCCACCAACTCTTTCCTAGCAGCTCATGGGGAATTTTATCGTCACCATATCATTTCCCCTCAATCACCAGAGAGCTCTATGTTGTCGTAATTGTCCACAAACATTAACCACGAAATTGTCCGAACAATTGCGCAATCTCCACATTTCGCAGTCACCATCACAATGGCCAAAAAATACCATTTGTCACCTAACAAGCTCAGTTTCTCTCTCCAAAATTCTGCACTTTATTACTACTTCTTCCCCATTTCCGCTATTCTCTCATGCCCCCTCTTCTACAAAATTCCCCTTGATCGAGGTCATCTACACTCACTCATTTAAAACTCGTCATTTATTCATCATAAACTAAAGCCTTACTTCTTCTCACCAAAAACGGCGTCAGAAGCCTGCTGCAAGAAGGACTTGTCACCCTGTCTAGTGTTGTCGCCAACAACATTGTCAGCCTTGTCAGTGAGCTTGTCCTTGCCCAATTCGAAGGTACCCTTTTGCTCATCTGGCTTCACAGCGGAAGCGATCTTGTCGGAAATATCTTTGCGGCCAGTGTCAGACATGTTTAATTGTAATTGATTGATGCTGATTATCCAGGGAAATCCCTCCCTATTTATACCTTTTCTGTGGCCACATGGATCTCCACTGCCAACAGACTATGCAGTGCATGTCTCACTAGTAATAGTTGCTGGTTGCTAACTATCATTGCTTCACCTCCACATTTAGCCGCCATGCAGTGTTACCAGAATGACCTTGGCGCTTGCTGTTGCATTAGCCACGGCTCGTGCCCGGGGTTCACTATCCATGACTGCTAAAAAAGGTATCGGGTGGCCATGATTGCTCAGCAACTCAAGCCTTTGTTTGCGCAATGACCCAATCGGGTCTTCGAGCCACAGGAATGCGCCAGCAACACCTCGTGTCGTGTCACTTAGCATCAGTCCAAGCAAATTCTTGGCTACAAGTCGAGCCACCTGAAGTAGCGAAACCACTTGGGCTCCACAAGCACACAGGTAGATGATGCGATTTCGGTAGTTTTGGCGTCGTCCATGGCAAGCATCGACAATGTGCCCTTAATCACCACTTTTCTGCCTTTGTGTTCCACCACTTTAGCGCGTAACACCACAGTAGAGTCCGGAGGTGCCTGGTTATGAAAGTCAATGGTGAGGTTGGCGGTGACACCCTTCTTTGTGGGCAATTTAGCAAATCCACAGGCACACAACCCTTCGTCCAAGATGGTGGAGGTGACTCCGTTGTGGATTAGTCCGTCCTGGCTGACTAGTTCCTTTCCCAAGTGGTAGAAACCTGTGAGCTCACCTTTTGACTCGTTGATGAAAAGAACGGGATCGACTTCGAACAAATTGGGCCCGAAAAGAAGGCCTGTTCCCACGTGATTCGCGTGATGTTGTTCGGGGAACATTTCGCTGGTGTAGTACTTAATGGTGGCGGGATCTTTGTCGAGTTGTTTGTAAAGAGAAGAAGACTCGATTTTCGCCATGGCATCCTTGTTGATGTGGGTCAATTTGGACGGCTGCCATTTGCCCTTTTTCCACTGGGCCGGGAAGAGCGCATATCCGGCGCCGAAAGCAGCAATGGGGACGGTTAGACGGGTAAATGTTCGAATCATAAGAAGTAGGTGGTGGTTGGAGAAGTGTGGGGCACGGGTTTTAGGTCTGGGATGATGGTTGCAGAAAGGGTAGCAGGAATGTCGGGAGATTTTCGATCTTCAATTTTTTCTTTTCTTTCTCTTGTTCTTCATCCTTCCTATGTTCCATATTTTTATCTTTCCGTGTCATTTTCGACCGTAACGGACCAATTGGGGTGCTCAAGTTATGAGCGAAAAGTCTCCATACAAATTAGGTAAATGGAAGTAGTCTCAAAAATCTCAGATCATTCCCAATAATCTCCGATCCTAGCTAGCAAATCTCACAGTATATCTCAACCGATCATCCTCATTATCTCTATCATCACCCGAACTAATCTATTTTTTTATTCCATAAATTCTGTTATCTATAAAGAGACCCCATCCCTTCTCCACCATTAACCAAGATCATGTTTTCTGCAGTACCACATCGATATATCCCAAGAATCCCAACTTGTCTTACTTTCTTATTACACATCACAATTGCATGGCTTATCGCCGCCCACTGCGCCAACCACTACAAAATATTGCATAATCTCCTAGCATGTCTATGCGCAAGGACTTTTCTTCGCTCAAAAAGCACCGACATGGTGGAGTTCTACCGAGGAATCTGCTAGCGGGAGAAACACAGAAAATCGAGATCCCCACCAACAGCATCATCAACGAAGGTGCTGTTTTCGTGGTGAAACCCACAGATCTTTCCGAGAAATCCCGATCTCAGGACATCAGAACATGTTTCTTTCTTCCTATAGCCATCATAGACAGCGGACTTAACGAGGTTCCCGCTTGGTCCATCGACGTGGCTAGCGTCGAGTATAACGGCTCCAAAGTTGTTTCGACTGGTGAGCAGGAGCTTTTGCTTAATTTGTCAAAAAACGGCAAGTATTTGTTCTTCAAACGTAGCAGGGCATTCATAGACAAGATGGTCATCCCCAAGGACGCTTTGCGCCATGTTTGGGCGACCAGCGACGACCGGAACGTGTTTTTTGTGCTCCAGAAGAAGTTTGGGCTTATCTACGTCAATTTCGCCAACAAATCACCCACCATTAGGCATCTATTCAAGAGAGATGCCTCTGCCTGGATAAGCGGGAGATTCCTGGTGCAAGACGCCAAACTGGTGGCGGAAATCTATAAACAGCGGCTCCAGAAAAGGGAAAAATCCGTCAAGGACCCGGCCATGGTGGTCAAGCCTGCCAGTTTACCGGACACTTCTCAAGTTATTAGTGACAGAGAAACTGGCGAGGAATCTAGCCAGCTTGGAGCTTCCGACGACATTTTGCTGAATGGACTACCGGTAGACCTTATTTCTAAAAAGGCCGAGCCTCGCCAGACCCGAGGAGTCTCCAAGATGATGGAGAAGGACCCGGAGTTATTCGCTACTTACTCTGAAAAAAGTGTCGATTACGACGAGGACGCTGGCGACGAAGAAGTCGTTGACGATGACGCACCCATAATCCAGGAAACTCCTGCTCCTTTTGATCCTCCTCTCAGGTACACCCTAACCAATGGCAAGAAGTTCATTGTGTCGTACAATGATTTCAAGACCTTGTACAATAATGACTGGATCAACGACACTTTAATTGACTTCTTCATTGCATACGACATAGATCGCGCTGAGCACAAACTCCATCTGATCCAGGCAAACGAAGTTTATGCATTCAACTCGTTTTTCTTCACAAAGCTCATGTCTAAGGCTGAAGACCAGGAGACTCCCGATTACTATGGCAACATCCGACGGTGGCTAGCCAAGCTTGACCTCATGAGCTACGAACGTGTCATTTTGCCCATCAACGAAAATCTTCACTGGTTCTGTGTCATTATTGAAAATCTACCTTCGCTCATCCAAGCTGCAAAAGAGTACAACGAAGACCCCAAGAAGGGCAAGATCAACGAAATCACAGGAAAAAAGTATAAGGTGGCGCATGTGGTCGACGTTTTTGTATTGGATTCGTTACGCCAATCCCATTCCAATATTACTGGTCCCTTGAAAATCCTCATTGACGAATATTGCAAGGACAAGTACGGCGTGCTTATCGCTCCCGAATTGATCAGATTTCAAACTGCTAGGGTACCCAAGCAACGGAATTTCAACGATTGTGGGGTCCATGTGATTTATAATGTTCGGAAATGGCTCAGCGAACCTAACGTGTGTGAGAAGGTGTGGAGGAAATTCGGAAAGTCCCAAAGGGGATATTTCAGTGTTTCTGAAAGAAAAAACATGAGACATGCAACTATAGACTGTCTCTTGGAACTCCATAAGGAGCAAGTGCCCGAGCATAGTCCTAGTGCAGAGGAGGATAAAGAAGACCATTCGGATGACGAAATTGAGTTGATCTCTTATCATTCGTCCAAGCCACAGGAAGCAGAGTCCGAGGGGAAGGAACCGGCTGCTACGGAGGCAGAGAAGGCAGAATTACCGAATACTCCGGAAGTATTGCCTGAATCGCAAGAAAATACGAGCGACAAGTCTAGCACATCAAGGAGCCAAAGCGAGCAAAGTACTCCAAAACCCAAATCTGTCGAGGCTCTTTCACAAAAGAAATCTCGATCTAGCACTCCAGTCCGCACTTTGGATCCGCGAGTGTTCAAGTCGTCTTCTTCGCCAGAGAAAAGCCCAAGCGCAAAGTCAGAAGCAAAAGGTCCGATTGGTCACTTATCTGAAAAGACCGAGTCGCTGGCAACAAAGGGGGATGAAAGAATGATATCCAACCCTGCCTACCAGCTTGAGCATCCACAAGTCCGTCGTTTGTGCATGAACATCCACCTCAAGCCGCATACGATTGATTTTCTCAATGAGTACTTCATCAACCACTCCAAGAAGTATGATTCTCTTCAACGGAAGTTAATTGAGTTTGTCAAAAAGTATAACTTTTTCGATCCAAAGGTTGAAAAGGATCAATGCGAGCTCTTGATATTGAACTTTAAAGAGCAGTTCCAGGAGCCTCGCGCACCACTAGATGAGCCGTTTGTCATACAAGAGGCAGATGATTCGAACGGGGAGCTCAACCAAAGCGTGAGCGATCTTCGAATACTGACCGATGCACGGAAAATCGGTCCAAGTACTGCCACTCCAGAAGCTACGCGAAATTTCATGAGAGAGGCAGACCAAGGCTCGCCCGTTCGATCACGAAAATCTGCCGCCAATTCGAGTATCGATGCTATGTTTTCCTCTGCGTCTCCTTCTCATCATACTCGAAGCAGGGATCAACAGGTCGACGAAGACAGTGATCTCGAGGTTTTGGGGGACGATACATTGCGAATCGTTTCTTCAGGCTCCAAGAAAAATGAAAAAAGTAGTCGAGTGCTATCCAAACTATCTGCTACAGCTGAAATGGAAAAGCGAAGAAGAGACAGGAAAGTTTTGGGGGAACACAGGCCAGATCAAACATCCCGAATTATCTTGGCCGACTCCATCGTGTCGATTCCTGATGAAGAGAATTCGGCGGAAACCACCAAAATCACTAGAGACAAGTCCGCTAACTCAAGGGCCTCTTCAATTCACGCAAAAGAGCTGCCCACAGGATCCAAACGCCGGAGAGTGGACCCCAAAATCAATTCCCGTCATGCATATAAATGAGAGGAACTCTGAGTTGTTGATAGTGAAATGCATACAAGCCCAATCACTTGCAAGGACATTTTGTACCTGCTGTCCGAAAAGAAAGAATCCCTCACAAAGTTTCTTAACTTCTCCCATGTCCACGGAAAACTCACCCGAGCAAGTGGACTCCACTTCGCGCCCCATAACCCCAGTTTCTGAAGCTCCACAGACTCCGCCAGATCTCCCGCCTAAAGCGGGCCCTCCCCCTCCATTACCTCCAAGAGATGGAAAGCCCAATTTTAAGCCAGTTTACAACGTGAACTCACTGACCTCCACAATTTCAGCTTTCCGCCAGAGCGAATTATACGGGTCTCCGGGCATGAACATGTACGGAGACGTTTTTGCCAGTACCCCGGTCGAAATGGAATCTCGCTTGGCTGAAGTGGAGGCTGAATCTGCCGAATGGGACGCGATAATCCGTGACTATAGCGATGAGTTCATCCGGAAAAACCGCATCAATGACGTTGAGAAATTGATCTTAGATGGCATTCCATCAAATGTTCGGCCTCTCGTTTACTTGAAAACTATGCGTGTGAGAAACCATATAGAGCCGGTGAGCTACCAGAGTGTTGTCAAACGAGCCAATAGCGCCAATCGGGAAAAGGAAGGCGCTGTTTTCCCCGTTTCCTCGTTGCCCGAAGACGTGGCAGAATTATTACAAGTATACGAGTATTGCGTGAAAGAGGTCAGTTCATCCGCACAAGAGCCTGACGTGACAACCATAAAGTTTGTTGGAGGAGTATTACCATTCTTGGCTAGTCTTCCTGGCTTGTCGAAGCCAGAAGTGCTCGCTTTGATGTTCAAATTTGGTGCTCTTGTCAACAGAGCCTCGAAGAGTGAATTCTACTACAAATGCAGCAGAGCGGTAGAAGATGCCGACAGCGAGGTGTTCTTACACATTGCCAAGCAAGGAATTGATATTTCCGAACTATGCAAGTCAATTGTTCTGGATCTTCTCTCCCGCTCCATTAGCAAGGATGTGCTACTTTGTGTTTTAGATTTGATCGTTTTCGAGGGCATCGATTTCTTGGTACGCCTTACGGCAGCACTTTTCGATGAACATTCTGTAAGAATCATGGCATCTGTTAACGATGAACTTGCTGGGTATATTTTCTCCCCGGAATTCTTGTTGAGCATTTCTACCGAGACGATTCGTAAAGCCACAGAAACAGACATCTCGTTGATCAAGTACGAGAACGAATTCCACTTGATGAGCGCCAACGCCATTAGCGGCAACGATAACGAACTCTCCAACTTGAAAGACGCCAACGAAGACTTGTCACTCCGTATCAATAACCTGAGGCAGAAGATCGAGAGCTTGAAAAAGACTCAAGCAGAGATTCTCACTCAGAGCGATGAATATACTAAAAAGCTACAGGCAGCATTGCAAGAGAAGAAGGAGCTCACTGAACTCGCTGAGGAGCTCCGCTACAGATACTCCCACTTGACCATGAATGAGAACTTAAGCAACACCATTCAGGCCAATAGGGACATTTCCACCGGAAACGCGGACTTGGAGGCCCAGATTGCAGTGCTCAAGAAGAAAGTTGAAGACAAGAAGGCGAAACTTGAAAAGCTCGGTGCTTAGTGGATCTCGTCTTCGTGTGTGTTGTAGATTCCTGCAGTGTGCATACTTTTGTCAGCTGATCGCAGGTCCGCTTGATACAAACCTTTTCTAGTAACACCAAAGAACAAATGTCCGACAAACAATCAGTGGGAATTGTCGGAGCTGGCTTGGTCGGATGTCTCGCGGCATTGGCGTTCCAATCCAAGGGCTATGAAGTTACTCTCTTCGAGTTGCGATCAGACCCGAGAGAAGCCACCGAGACCAAACGAAGCCTCAGATCCATAAACTTGGCATTGAGTGATCGTGGAATCCGTGCAATGAAATATGTGGATGAAGAGATGGCGTCGCGTGTGTTGCAGCATGTTATTCCAATGAAGGGCCGCATGATTCACGATGTCACCGGAACCAAACAGGAGTCACAATTGTACGGCCTTTTTGGCGAAAGCATCAACTCTATAGACCGTCTGTTCCTTAATAAGTGCTTGTTGGATGAACTCAAGGGCATTTCTGTGAAGTTCAACTGTAAGTTGGTAAAGGTGGGGAATGTTGACAAGCAAGAGGCCAAGCCTTACTTGGAATTCTCCACTGGTCCAGACAGCATCGAGAAATACGAATTTGATTATGTTGTTGGTGCAGACGGTGTCTACTCCAATTTCCGTACTCTGATGCAGAAACACATGCGTATGGACTACAGCCAAACGTATGTGGACATGCAATACATAGAGCTCTACATTCCTCCAGTGGAAGGGGCCAAGCCCGACAGCCCTGAGAGATTCTCAATTGATGCGAACCACCTTCACATTTGGCCCAGAAAGGACTACATGTTGATTGCTTTGGCTAACGCAGATGGATCATTCACCTCCACATTCTTCAGCCCTTGGAAGGTCATTGAGTCGATCCAAACTGAGCAGCAATTCTTGGACTTTTTCCAGTCGAACTTTCCGGATGGCTACAAATTGATTGGAGAAGAAAACTTGCGGTATGCTTACCCTCACCAGCCCAGAGGCGCATTGCTGCAGGTGACCATGAGTCCATACACCAGTCCAAACAACCGTGCAATTGTCATTGGAGATGCCGCGCATTGTATGGTCCCATTTTACGGACAGGGAATGAACTGTGGTTTTGAGGATGTGCGTGTTTTGATGGAGCTCATTGATAAGAATGGAGGGAAGGTAGATGCTGCGTTTGGGCAATACACTGCTGCTAGAAAAACGGATTTGGATGCCATCTCCAAACTTGCATGGGACAACTATTACGAGATGTCGACGAAGGTCTTAGATCCATTTTACTTGGTGCGAAAGAAGATCGACTACTTCTTGGGAAAGTACGCCAACGGCATCTTCCCATGGGTTCCCATGTATACGATGATTTCTTTCCGGGGCGATATCCCGTACTCGGATGCTGTTCGTCGTGAGGAGAGACAGCGCAAGGTGCTCAATTGGATACAATATGTAGCAGTTGGCTCGTTGGCAGCAGTTACAATCGCAAAGGCTGCACAAGTGTGGGAAAGACGTTAATATGATTATGAGAATGAATTGTTGAATGAAAACAAATGAATTGTTCAATAAAACAAATGAATTGTTCAATAAAACAAATGAATCGTTGAATGAAAATGAGATGGCTGCGAAAGTATCGAAGGAATACCTGGGCCTCGGCAACCTCAGCAATATGTCGCAAGAAAACCATCGAATGCAAAGAAAACCATCTAATGCGAAGCAAACAGAAACCATAAAGAGAATCACTGAATCAACACCAAGAAAAAAAAAACGAAACGCCCCACTGGCTCTGTCCAACCCAGGATTCGTCATCTATGTGCCTCCAAAGGCAACATCCCAGGTGCACTACCAAAACCATACCAGAAAAAAAAAGATTTCAGCCACTGACCAAATCCAATATTACTTGTACATAGTCCACCATGTTGCGTGCTTCCATCTTGAGACAGGCCCGGGGCTCCAGAATGTTTGGAGTCTCGGCCATCTACAACAACAACGCCAAGTCGCCGTTGGAGGTTTTCTTCCAAACTTTCCGAGACGAGGTGAAAAAGTCATCCGAGCTCAAAGACAACATCAAGGCGTTGCAGGACGAGACCGGAAGAGTGGCCGAAAGTGACGCTTTCAAGAAGGCCAAGGAGGCCTACGACAGAGCGCAAAAGGGCAGTTCTGCTGCTGGAAAAATAGCCATGAAAACCGCAGAAGCAGTTGGCGGTGTAGCCACCAAGGCTTGGGACTCTCCCGTGGGAAAAGGAGTGAGAACGACGGTCAGAACTGGAGCCGGAGCTGCCGACAAGGCGTTTGACCCCGTCAGAAAAACTCAGGTGTACAAGGATGTGAGTGAACTCATCGATGATGGATCTTCGTCCGCATATGGAGGATTCTTGACCAAAGAGCAGAGAGAAGCATTGAGAAAGAAGGAGTTGGCGGCCAGGTTGAAGAACGGAAAGTTGTGGAAACCCGTCGCAGAAAACGAGGAGGCCGGCGGAGAGTTGGTGGCCACCGACATCAAGCCAACCGGACCTTCTGTGGGAGAGAAGTGGGAGGAGTTCAAGTTGAAGTCTCCAGCAGGCCGTGGATTTGTTTACTTGAAGGAGAAGTGGGACGAATCGGAGAACGGATTGATTTCCCTCGTCCGTACGATTTTCGAGAAGGTGACGGGGTTCTTCTCGGAGACCGAACAAGCGAAGGTGGTGAAGCAGTTCAAGCTCATGGATCCAAACTTCAGAGTCATTGACTTCACCAAGACTCTCACCAACTACATCGTGCCGGAGTTGTTGGATGCCTACATCAAGAACGACGAGACTGTGTTGAAGCAGTGGCTCTCGGAGGCTCCATTCAACGTGTGGCAGGCCAACAACAAGCAGTTCATCCAGCAGGGGTTGTTTTCCGACGGCAAGATCTTGGATATCC
Source organism: Sungouiella inulinophila (assembly GCA_030562885.1). Lineage (NCBI taxonomy): Eukaryota > Fungi > Ascomycota > Pichiomycetes > Serinales > Metschnikowiaceae > Sungouiella > Sungouiella inulinophila. The sequence goes on from JAKUAG010000021.1 coordinate 118,583, forward strand.
GTGGAGTCGAGGTGGTGACGTGCAAAAGCTTGCAGCCCAACGATACTCCCGTGATTGTGGTGAGTTGCCGTGCACAGGAGATCCATTTGTATAGAAAAGCCAAGACGGGAGACGTGGCTGCCGGTACCGAGGACCACATTCAGATGAGCACGTATGCCATGGTGTTCACGAGAGTTCCTGAGGAGATGGACAACGAGACTACCGAGGGATGGAAGGTGATCGAGTTTGCCCGGGGCGGGTCGAGACCATTCCATTAGTACATGTATAAAGCGATCACAATGGAAGATTACGGCAGATGGTGTAGAGAAGGTGACTTGGGGTGTGTGAGGGCGATTGAGCGTTCAGTGGCATGTTGGGATGAATTTGTACGGTGGTGGAGGAGAAGGGAAGTCATGATAGGTTCTCTTCGATAGCAAACTTTCGAGTTGAGGTAGATTCTCTGGGTTTATAGAAAGCACCGAATTGGTTTGTAAGTGCTATTGTGATGGTCAAGAAGGAAGTGACCATAATGGAATTGACGTATACGAGATCCTGAATTTTGAAGAAATTGTGATATTGCTTGTTCTCCGTACTGATACTTCACCAATGATGTTTAGAGAAGAAAGGAGAACGCACAGAGCAAATGCCATGAAAGTTGTCTCCCAGCGGAGCAATTCGATATGTTCTCTACGACTAAGAACGTTATCGGTAGCTAGGAAATACAGGCATAGAGGCATTCCAGATGGTGTTAAGTCGACATACAGATAGATAGAGACAGGTGATAGCGAAATTAGTAGGATTCATCACAATAAGGCATTTTCTACCATTAAGCATTCCCATTTCCATATCAGCAGAACAACTTTTGTAGTATATTGCGCTGAAATATGTGTTTTTGTTCGTTTTTTCACCCACTTCAAGATCCAGCTACGAATCGCATAATTAGGTCCTGGCTACTATTTAAAGAGTTCCCTTTTCGCTATCTTTATAGAAATTATCAAAGTTTTCTTGGCTAGAGTACACTTTGTAAGCTATCACAACTATAGCCATACATCAATTGTAGACGATTCACCGTTCAGACTGAATATTCACATAGGAGGTTCGCAATTGACCAACCCATTTTATTCTATTTCGGTCAGTTGCTCAAGCGTGCAAATATCTCTACTACTAGACATGCAATTCTTTCTTGAATAAAAAAAAAAAGGAAAAAAAATTCTCTGATTCTGGATGAAAGAATCTCGTGAAATCACCAAATCATTACTCTCACTAGAATAACCAAGTCAATACTCTCACTACAATGACCACATCAGTACTCTCACGAGACACGTACAGTCAACAAACAGAACCCATCAAAACACACCAGAAGCCAATATCACCAAAAAAAATTGAGTCTTCCAAAAGTCTTCCAACCTTCCAACTTCCACATTATCCACATTTCTAAGAAATCCCCCCTCTCTCCTTATCCTCCTTGGCTTGGACCCTGACCCCTGCACCCGTGCACCACAGATCCAACAGCTGTTAACCACGAAAAAAACCCAAACAAAATCACCAACCTACCATGTCTGACGGTTTTGCCTCCAAAGAAGAGATCGACAAGGTGTTTTCCAAGTTGAAACAGCACCCGGCCAATCAGGTCTGTTTCGATTGCCCCAACAAAAACCCGACTTGGACCTCGATCCCGTTTGGTATCTTGCTCTGTCTTGAATGTTCGGCGGTTCACAGAAATTTAGGAGTCCACATTTCTTTCGTCAAATCGCTGAACTTGGACCAGTGGCAAAGAATCCAGTTGCGCCACTTCAAGTTCGGCGGCAACCAAGTGGCAAAGGACTTTTTCGTCAAAAACGGCGGGGCTCAGTACATCAATCACAAGACAGATCCCAACTCTAAATACACCAGCCCTGTCGCCAAAAAATACAAGGAAAAGTTGAAGAGAACCGCCCAGCAGGACGCGTTGAAACACCCAGACGTGGTCACGCTCGACAACAGCCTGGATTTGCTGTTGGTGGATGGAAGTTCGTCGAATACTGGATCCACTGACGATTTCTTTTCGAACTGGACAAAACCAATCAACGCCTCGCCCTCGCCCATCGTCTCGAGATCGAGCACCCCTACGCCATCCGAGGACCTACAACTTCCCAAGAAAACCGCGGCTCCCCGGATGTCTGCCAGAGCTAAGGCCAACTCGGCTTCTACAGCCAAGAAGCTGATTTTGTCCGGCAAGGGCAACGGACCCAGAACGTCTAGATTGGCCACCAGAAAGCTTAAGCTGGAGGAGGAGATAGACTTTGATGAGGTTGAGAGAAAGGCCAAGGAGGAAGCCGAGGAGGCTAAAAAATTGGGCTACAATCCCGTTGCCGAATCGCCAGTTTTGGACAAGGCTCCTCCCAAAAAGAACTCGTTGTCTTTGGGCAGCACTTCCGCCGGCAGCACTCACGAGACATTGGCTGCTGCGCCGATCCAGGAAACCACCGTCCAATTCCAAAAATTGGGCTTCGGTATGACCCAGGGAGACAACGTGGTGGCCAACCCCAACACCAAGAAGTACAAGGAAGTCAAGTACACCGGAGAGGTTGCAGGCAAGTACGGTACTCAAAAGGGAATCTCGTCGGACGAGTATTTCGGGCGGGGCCCCAGATTCGACGAGACAGCCAAGAGCGAAGCCCGTCAGAAACTCCAGTCTTTCAACGGTGCTCAGTCCATCTCGTCCAGTTCGTACTTTGGCGAGGAGGAGCAGGCCAGACAGGTTGGAGCAGCCCGCGCAGGACAACAGGGCATTGGGTTGGGAGAGTTGGAGCACGCAGCCAGAGACTTTGCCTCGAAGTTTTCTGGCAACGCCAACCAGGACTTGGAAGTGTTGAAGGACGCGTTGGAGGACGGAGCCACCAAGTTGGGAGGCTACTTGCGGGACTTTTTGCGTTAGTAGAGGGCCACTAATATTCATTCATTACTCGGATTACTAGATGTAGGTGGTTCACAAGATGGTTTACAAGATGTAGGTGGGGCAAGAAGTGTGCAACATGTGGACAACCAAAAATAGGTTCGGGACCAACAAACTCCGATTTGCGGAGAATGTCTGGACGCCCGGCAGAATGCGCCCACCTTTGCTGGATGTGGAAGGATTAAGGAGCATCCAACGCTCGTGGCCCACTAACCGGAGTAAGGAATCCAGCAGATCGTAGCTTATCAGTGAAAGTGCGAAAGCTAGTTAAAAATGGTAAGAGAGAGGACATGAAAGTTGGATCGAAATGAACAGAAAAATAGTCTACGAAACTAAATATCCGAATGAAAGGTAGAAAATGAATTCATCGAGTCTAGAGTGACTACCAACATATCCCCGTGTGTCGCAGTTCAATCCCGTGATCAATCCTGAACGATGACCGTCGCAACGTTACCAAAGTAGCCGTGCCGTGGTTACTAACGGATAAAAGGAATTAGCGGGGCATACAGGATACGGAGAAACAAATACACCGAGAATCTTTACCAAACTTGAGACAACTCGGCAGGAGTGGCAAATTTCTAACATTCCCTGGACCAGAAAAATGTCACACTGACTTTCATCATTTGTTCGCACCAAGTAATTCGACACATTTTTTAGGTGTCGAAATGCCAACTCCGAGCCAACTCCGCGCCGTCAGAGCCTGTGACTATTCTATTCTAAGATGTTTTTTGCATGAAAATGCCACTCCAAAACGAGGAGTAGACCCAAAACGAACAGTAGACCAAATCGAGGAGTAGCTCCGCTCTCCCCAGCTTTTTAGTGTTTCGATACTCTTAGACTTGCCGAAAATTTCAACGCTCACGGCAGAACTCGCATAGATATCCGGGGGAATTCTGGGGATGCCGATGGTAACATTCACACACCTCGTAAATCACTAAGGCTCGAAATATTTGGAAGTTCAGAGAGTTTCCGAAAATTGAAATGAGAAATGTGTTCAAGTGTCCAAAGTGGTCTGCTGGTGCTCCCATGCTCGGAAATAGCATCTAACGCATTGGTTTGCTTCGAGGGCAAAAGTGGCTACCCTGGCTCAGTTCTGGTTTCTTCTTCACTTACGTCATGGGCTAATTCTCGGCCAAATGTGTCTCCATGGCACATGAGGGGCAACTAGGTTGCTTGCATTATCGTTGCCTTGTCTGCATACAGTACCGTGGCACCTAACTGAGAGTCAAGAGGGAAATATACAAGTTTTCATCGCTATAGACCCCCAAATGGCTGCAACGAACGATGCCAAGCGTGACAGAAGGTCTTGACAGAGTGCTTGACAGCCGTTGCCAGGAAAAAAGAGCGAGCCAAGCATTTCCCCAGATTTTGGGGGGTCCACTATATATGCAGGACAACCGCGCTCATGCAGCGCCCCATGCAGATGAGGGGCAATTGTTACACAACCCCAAACAGCACTCCAGCCATTAGTGGGGCAATGCGTTAGGTAGCAATGCCGTTTAGAGAAGTAACAATACGAACCCCATTTTATCTGCCACTATAAAAGCACCCCGTTTCCCGTTGTTTGCCTGCCATCAAAAATGACTGAAAACGAGAAACTGGAAAAATTTATCGACTCTTCGTCAGGCTCGTCTTCTCACCACGATGCACACCTCAATGAGGCATTAGTGCAAAAGGCCGATCTCAACCGTGAAGGTGAACATGGCAACATTTTGGCTCAGTATTCTGAGAAGCAGACGATGCTGATGGGTCGCAACTACGCTTTGAAATACGGATTGGACCCTGACCTTTTTGGCAGGGCTGCTGCGTTGGCTAGATCGCCAGCCGATTTCAATTCCATGGAGTTTTTATCCGAGGAAGAAAAGATTGCACTTAACCTCGAGGTGACTAAAAAATGGCACATCCCCCGTAAGTTGGTGGAGGTGATTGCGTTGGGGTCCATGGCTGCGGCTGTCCAAGGTATGGACGAGTCGGTGGTCAACGGTGCTACGTTGTTCTATCCAAAAGTGATGGGTATTACCGAAATGAAGAACGCTGACTTGCTTGAAGGTTTGGTCAATTCCGCTCCCTACCTTTGCTGTTCCATCGTGTGCTGGTCATCGGACTACTGGAACAGAAAGTTGGGCCGTAAATGGACCATCTTCTGGACTTGTATGATCTCGGCCCTTACTTGTATTTGGCAAGGTTTGGTCAACTTGAAGTGGTACCACTTGTTTATTGCTCGTTTCGCTTTGGGTTTCGGTATCGGTGTCAAGTCGGCCACGGTGCCTGCCTATGCGGCCGAGACCACTCCAGCCAAAATCAGAGGGTCGTTGGTTATGTTGTGGCAGTTTTTCACTGCTGTGGGTATTATGTTTGGTTATGTGACGACTTTGGCGTTCTACTATGTTGGCGACCACGGTATTTCCGGAGGTTTGAACTGGAGATTGATGCTTGCCTCTGCCTGTATTCCTGCCATTATCGTGTTGCTCCAAGTTCCTTTCGTTCCAGAATCTCCTCGTTGGCTCATGGGTAAGGACAGACACCAAGAGGCGTACCAGTCGTTGAAAACGTTGCGTTTCAGTGAAATCGAGGCCGCTCGTGACTGTTTCTACCAGTACGTTTTGTTGAAGGAAGAGCACTCTTACTCTCAAGGCTCGTACATTAGCAGAGTGTGGGAGATGTTCACGGTCAGAAGAAACAGAAACGGTGCCTTGGGTGCTTGGATTGTCATGTTCATGCAGCAGTTCTGTGGTATCAACGTCATTGCCTACTATTCTTCGTCGATTTACATTGAGTCGGGACTTTCGGAGGTCAAGGCTATGGTGGCTTCGTGGGGTTTCGGTATGATCAACTTTTTGTTTGCCATTCCAGCGTTCTATACTATCGACACGTTTGGTAGAAGAAACTTGTTGCTTACGACGTTCCCCTTGATGGCTATTTTCTTGCTTTTGGCCGGTTTCGGTTTCTGGGTTCCCGAGGACCAGAAGGACGGCCGTTTGGCTTGTATCACCACCGGTATCTATCTCTTTGCTGCCGTTTACTCGTCCGGTGAAGGTCCAGTGCCTTTCACGTATTCTGCCGAGGCATTCCCATTGTATATTCGTGACTTGGGTATGGGATTTGCTACATCTACGTGTTGGTTCTTCAACTTTATTTTGGCCTTCACCTGGCCACGGTTGAAGAATGCCTTCAAGCCTCAAGGTGCTTTTGGCTGGTATGCTGCATGGAACATCGTTGGATTCTTCTTGGTGTTGTGGTTCTTGCCGGAAACCAAGGGTTTGACATTGGAAGAGTTGGACGATGTTTTTGGTGTTTCGCTTAGGACGCATGCTGCCTACCGTACTAAGGAGATCTTGTACAACTTCAGAAAGTATGTGTTGAGACAGGAACTTGCTCCATTCCCTCCATTGTACAAGCACCAGAGAATGGCTGTGACCAACCCCGAATGGAATGAGAAGACGGAGGTTTCTCATGATGAGGAGATTTAGGAGGTTAGATTTGTAATGAATGTTAATGTTGAATGAAGTAACTTATGTTAATCTTGAATAAAGTAAATTGTGTATTTCATAGTGAGTGAGTGGTGAGGAATCGCCAAATCACTTCGATTTTCTAAGAAATGGAATTAGTCTTGGATCATTTCAACCCCAATAACCCGTGCCTTCCCGATACGTGATGAGATGAGTATCTCAGTATTGAGTCAAGCTGTGCTGCAGGCTCCACACCTGGTGGTGCCATTCCGTCAATTCCGTTAAGTTTCTAAGCACAGAACACAAAGAGTTTGATCTCTCATAGGGTGCCGAGTGCGTCAGAGAATGGACTATCCCCATTCCTAGTCGGCATGGTTAAGACCACGAAGGTATCTGAGCATCTTGATCCCCTACTTTCGTACTTGATTAATGAAAACATCCTCGGCAAGTGCTTTCACAGTAGTTAATCTTCAGTAAATCCAAGAATGCCATCTCTGGAAACTGAATACTGATGCTCCTGACTGTCCCCATTCTACATAGCATAATTATCAGGTTCCGCATAAGCCTTACTGACACCTATCAACAATACTAATGTCTATCCAGACCCCAAACGTCAACGATCACCAAAAAAAGGCTTATACAGACCTACAAACGCCAACAATGCTGCTAATGCGTATCCAGACCCACAAATCGCCAAAAGCTTATCAGATCCACACACGTCAACAATACTAAAGAGCTTATCCAGATGCCAAACGTCAACAACCACAAAAAGCGTATCCAGAAGAACCCACAACATTACCAGCTTTCCACAATTAGACACATATCGATTCCTTTTTCGACACATCAACGTCCCCCGAACTTATCTGACCTTGAAATACCCATCTATCCTGGGGATCCTACCTATAAACATTCTCGGCGATATGCGAGTCTCGTTATCAGCCAGGTTCGCGACAAAAACTACTAAAGGACCCCATTTCGCAGCCTAATTCCCAGTCCACCCTCCCATTTCATAGACCTCTAGGCGTCTTAATTTCCCAGCCAAGGCATTTTCCCATTTTATACAGACAACAGAAATCCACCACACCAGCATTCTCCATGTCGCTCAACCAAAAGTATCTTTTGCTTCTCGCCCAATACCCATTGCTCACCAAGTCAGTGACAGCCGGAGTCCTTGCTGCTGTCAACGAGCTGGTGGCCAGTGCCATCTCGGGCCAATACACAAAGACCACCGTGACGTTCCGTGGCAAGAAATATACTGTTCCGCACGTGTTCACCACCAAAACGTTGCTGATGGTGGTTTATGGGTCTCTCATTGCTACTCCCATCTCGCATGTGCTCTACCAGGCGTTGAATCGAGTGTTTGGGGCAAATTTGACTCCCGCCATGAGGGTGCTACAGATCGCCACGTCTCTTTGCACGATTTCTCCTACTCTCAGTGGTGTTTTTGCCTCTTGGCTTTCCATCATCAATGGCTATCGTTGTACTTCGAACGACGTCGGGAAAGAGATGGCCAAAATCCGCCAGTTGGTCAAAGAAGGCTTGAGGAGAAGCTTCTGGGGCATCTACCGTAGTGCGGCCGTGACGTCGTTGTTTTCGCTTATTATCGCTCAGAAGTTCCTTCCGCCACAACTCTGGGTTCTGTTTTTCACCATTGTGTTTTTTGTATTGGGGACGATCCAGAACACCAGATTCAAGCTCTCGCAGAAGAAGAAGAAAGAGTAGATATAGCGAGGCTAAGGATAAGTTGGGGTTAGCCAAGGTGGATTGGGAGAGAGGAATCGAAATGGAGAGCGAGGAATAGGAATGGGTGATACACTTGGAAAAGCGATAGACCTGGAAAGCTAAAAGAGAGACTTAAATACAAATGACTCCATAGATGGATCCGATGGAACCACCCGTTATTTGCCTACAATTGTTCATCTTTTTTCAAAGAATTTGATCGTATTCGCCAGGTCTCTCTTCTTTGTTGCTGTTCTCTGACTCTCACAGCCACGCTTGCTACTTCGAGTCTCGGATACCCCGGAAATGTTGTTACTTTTTGCTTCCTTTCCAGCTACGGCATACATTCGAAATGAACCACCATCAATTTCCACTTTGCAATCATAATATACGAACTTAACCATTTCGCAATCTACATCCTTTCGCAATCTGCTTACACCGATTCCTCCAAATCCCCACTGAGATTCGCTTACGCAATCAGCAACCACAATAAGAAAATAAACAATCCTACACTTCTCCATCATTACTCTCTTGATTATCCTCTTAATTTTTTTATTATTTTATTTTTTTATTGCTAGAATCCCACCTTCTAGCCCCAAATCCCCATCCTAAGTCCGAGACTGCACACTTGCTGCCAGTCAAACCGACTGGATATATCCATTTTCTCTACATCATGCTTTCTTCCTCCAAGTTGACCCTTTCAAAGTCAATTGGCGGTGTCGTTTCGAAAGTCTCTCAAAGAATGCTTACTGCTCAAGCGGTCGTCTTCTCCGACCACGGAGAACCAAAAGATGTCTTGTCTACTCACACTTACGAAATTGACGAGAACAACTTGGCAGCCAATCAAATCGTCGTCAAAACCTTGGGTTCGCCGGTCAATCCCTCCGACATCAACCAGATTCAGGGCGTGTACCCGAGCCAGCCCGAGAAAACCACCGCTTTGGGCACAGAAATGCCTCTGGCTGTAGCAGGTAACGAAGGTCTCTTTGAAGTATTGAAAGTCGGCTCGGCCGTCACGGATATTCAGCCAGGCGACTGGGCCGTGCCTTCCACCGTCAATTTTGGAACTTGGAGAACCCACGCGTTGTGTGACGTCTCGCAAATGATGAAGATTCCAAACCCGGCCCAATCGAAAGCAAACGGCAAGCCCCACGGTCTCACAGTCAGCCAGGGCGCCACCATTTCTGTCAACCCGTTGACGGCCTTTTTGTTGCTTACTCACTACGTCAAGTTGACCCCAGGAAAGGACTGGGTCATCCAGAACGGAGGAAACTCTGCCGTGGGGAAGTTTGTGTCGCAGATCCTGAGGATTTTGGGCTTCAACTCGCTTTCGGTGATCAGAGACAGACCCAACTTGGACGAAGTCATTGCAAGCTTGAAGGAGACCGACGGAGCCACCCAGGTGATCACCGAGGAGCAGGCCAATTCGCGTGAATTCAATGCCGAGGTCAAGAAATGGGTCAAGGAGACCGGCGGAGAAATCAAGCTTGGGTTCAATTGCGTGGGAGGCAAGTCGTCTACTGCCGTGGCCAGAAAGTTGGCCAACAACGGATTGTTGCTCTCATACGGAGGCATGTCGTACCAGCCGGTGATTATTCCTACGTCGTTGCACATCTTCAAGAACGTGACCAGCGCCGGATTCTGGGTCACTGCTTTGTTGAAGAACGATCCAACGTTGAAGAGAAAGACCATGGATCAGATTGTGGAGTGGTACGAAGAGGGAAAGCTCCACGATGCGCCATCGTTTGAGCGGAAGTTCGAGGGAGACTTGGCTGAGGTGTACAAGGCTGCGGTTGCCCACAGCAAGGACGGTAAGCAGATTGTGACGTTTTAGGAGATTCAGAGCGGAATTAACGATGACTGGATACGTCGATGCCTTCGAATTATTATTCAGTTACTGGGAGACAAAAGCAGTCTAGAATACGAGAATGAAATGCACTATGCCAGATATTTCCCTACTCTTCTCCATGCCCAACGCTTTTATTTTCAGTAAATTGTACAAATCGGTAGTTTTTCTTTCGGTTACATCCTTGATCTTTGATCCGATGAGGTGAGAAGACATCGACGCCCGAATTAAAGATTAGTTGACTTCTCGCTTCACTGCTCCGCCTATGGAGGGGCGACAATCCAACATCTGACAATCTTCTGTAATTGCTTGTCTATAGACTCTAAATTAATATTTTATTTTGAAAAGATTGTAATTAGTTGTCCATGGACTCTTAAATTTGAATGTTATTAGTTGTGTATTCCCTCAATCAGCACGTCAATTGAAAATAATAATCACCTCCTTATTTTTCAGTGTCTTGACTTCGCTCGACGAACCCGATGGGATGCGTATCCTCTGGAAGACTTCGCTGAGCTAGATGAGCCTGAATTGAAGTGTTGGATTCTTTACATGTGCTATTGTACCGATAGTCACTAACTCTAGGTCAACGGTGGCAGACATTTAACATTTCTACTCTTTCACTTTCAACTTTTGCGTTGGACATTCTTTCAAATTCAACAATGGGAGTTGTTCCTCTTAAGTTAGCTATATAGTCTCATTAGCTAAAATTAATAATCTTGATTTGTAAAAAAATAAAATTCCAATAGCATTGTAGAGAGTGAGGGTACGGAATGGAACCTTAAAGCCAATAGGAAAAAAAGCAGATCAGTTTCCCAATTTTACCTGCCCGAAGCATTACGATCCACGTTGAAGGTCCGAGTCATTGAAAATTACCGCATCTTGAAACTTTAACAGCTTCTGGAATTTCTTGTCGATTGTACCTTTGACAATTAAGCTCACCACACCAATCATCGGTCAGGGCTCTTTATCGAAACGAACATCGCAGTAAGGGCCCTGGAGCCGGAAATCGCCGAAGAGTTTGCACAGACCGAGACCAAGACGGAATTGCCTTGTTCCACCAGTAACCAACTTCATAGAAAATCATTGAAAACATTAAAACATTAAAATCAAAAAATCATTTACAACCACGTTTCCCCCAATTCTTTTTCTTCCCGTTGTGCGGTCATTCATTCTCCATTCTCGTCCTAGCCTGCCACCTCTTATCTGAACAACGCTCCTAACTACTACCATCGGAGGGTCGATTCCGTGAAGACCAAGCCGATTTTATCAGAACTCTTCTACTCTCCAAAAACGAGACCAAGCTTATCTCGCGTTTTTCTATTTACATTTTTATTTTCTTTTATCGGTCTCCCCGTCATGTCTCGTGCCTTAGCCTCGACCCATGTTCTTATCGACGAAGAAGTGAGTCCAGCCACTGTGATCTTCTCAATTGAGTCCGGTAAGATTCTCCAGATCTCCAACCGAATTTTGAAAGCAAATGACCCGCTTTTAGCAGAGTACAACGTCGATCCCGCAGACTACCGCGTGGTCAGTCCCTTGGTGATTATGCCTGGCATTGTCGATGCCCACGTTCACTTGAACGAACCTGGCCGTACCGAATGGGAAGGATTTGCTACGGGAACGCAAGCTGCTGCAGCTGGAGGTGTCACCACCGTCATTGATATGCCTTTAAACGCAATTCCGCCAACTACAACAGTGGGAAATTTCAACTTGAAGATCAACGCTGCCAAGGGAAAAACCTGGGTGGATGTCGGCTTTTGGGGAGGAATGGTGCCCGATAACTTGAGCTCGTTGATCCCGTTGATCCGCATGGGAGTCCGCGGATTTAAGGGCTTCATGATTGACTCTGGTGTGGACGAGTTTCCTGCCATCTCGCCAAAGTACATCCACCGGGCCATGAAGAAGGTCACGGGAGAGCAGACGGTGTTGATGTTCCACGCCGAGATGCAGCCCCACCAACTGCACGAGCCCCCGGTTTTTGTGGAGGAAATCGGCAATAAGACCCCCAAGTTGATTCCAAATGAGAGACATGCACATTTCTCGTTGGACGGGGCCCTCAGCGACGAAGATGGAGACTTTTCTGCAAACGAAGTCACTTTCGCTGATGGAGACACTCTCGAGAGCCACGAAGACTCGGTGGACGACCTCCCCGCCGTGGGCACAGACATCGAGGCTTTGGACTTGGGTATGTCTGCTTCGTTCATCAACAGAGCTCCCATGCCTGTGGTAAGTCTCTTGAACAAGCACAGAGGTCCAGAAGAAGACCACGAAAACTGCACTTTGCCTCACAACCACGCCGGCTCCATCGACCACAAGGTGTTGACCGATGAGCAGGCATTGGCATTGGCTAAGTCTCCCTATTTGCAAGCGTCCGAGCCTCAGTTCGGTAAATTCGCCCGTTTGGCCAACCCCAACCACGACACCGTGAACGCTCTGACGTCTCCGTTGGCTAAACCGCTCGATTTCGACACCAAAATGTTCAAGGAGAATATGAACGATCCGTTGAAAATGGCCCAGGCTGAAGACCTGGCATTGGCTGATGTGGATCCCACTTTCTATGCATCGTTTCTCGCCTCGAGACCAGACAACTTCGAGACCACCGCAATCGCAGAGATCATCAACTGTCTGATGCTCAACCCAAAGGTGCCATTGCACATCGTCCATTTGGCAACGCACGAAGCAGTTCCATTGATTCGTGCTGCTAAAGCAAAAGGATTGCCTGTCACTGCCGAAACGTGCTTCCATTACTTATCGCTCACAGCAGAAAAAATTTCCAACTGCCACACTCACTTCAAGTGCTGTCCTCCAATCCGTACCGATGCCAACAGGAAACTCTTGTGGAGAGCGTTGAGAAGAGGCATCATCACTACCGTTGTGTCGGACCACTCGCCGTGCACTCCGGACTTGAAGGGCTTGGAAAAGGGCGATTTCTTCTCGGCTTGGGGAGGCATCTCGTCCGTGGGATTTGGCTTGCCCATCTTGTTCACGGAGGGCCAAAAGTTGAATCCACCAGTCCGCATTTCGGAAATTAGCAGATGGTGTTCGTGGAACACCGCCAAGCAGGTGGGTTTGTCGCATAAAAAGGGAAAGATTGCCGTGGGATATGACGCAGATTTGCTTGTATTTGACCCTGACTGCTCGTACGTGGTTAAAAATGACCAGGTGTTTTTCAAGAACAAGTTGACTGCCTACGATGGAATGACGTTCCAGGGCCTTGTGGTGGAGACGTTAGTGAGAGGCAACAGGGTGTATTCGACGAAGGAGGGGCATTCGGAGGTGCCAGGGGGCCAGTTGATTTTGGAGCCACGGTTTTGAAGCGTAGGTTAGCTACTAGAAATATGTATAGAATGCATCTGTGATGGATTTATGATCTAGGGGTTGGAACCAAGGACAGGATGGTTAAAGAGCAGTATCACTGAAGAGACGTGATGCCAGAGGTAGAGGCGGGTTTAGATGGAGATGGTAGCGAGGCTTCGGGTTAGAAGAAGTCTAGAGTTTGGGTGACCTAGTGATTCGAAAACGCTGACAAAACAGCAGAAACAACATAGAACACTAAAAATGTCTTCAAATCCACTGAATTGGTAGATTTACATGCTAGCACAATATGAACGAAAACGATGTATGAAAAAGACGTACAAAGGTATGATGAGGAAATACAATGATGTTATAAATTACTTTTCACATCCTTGACAAAGTCGGACTTTTGCTCAGGAGAGAACTCCAAACCAAAGAAACCCTAGATTGTGAAGAATGCACAACATCCATCAGTCTGGAATTGTGTAGACAACCGTGGTTAATTATTCTTGTGCATGTGTGGAACCGTGACAAAGAAGATCATAACGAATTTTCTCTCAATCTGCTACAGAGCGGAATTTACTTTTTATGCCACAATGAAGACATATTTGTGGTTAATCATACGAATTCAAAAATAACATCTGACCTGAATACAATTAGTTGGTGCATCTGTGGATCTAATCAGTCTCATACGGCTGCGAAAACACAAACTTGCGAAATAATCAATTGGGCACATTGTGACATGACAGAATCACCAGAAATTCTTTTCAGGGGACTCGAAACCACCTCTTTAAATAAAAAAGAGAAAATGCCTTTGCCAAGACCTCCTCTGTTCTCCAACGGTCGTGCACCCAACTCCCCTTATCTGTGCAATCTACAGGTATTATCTTTTCCCAGTCACCATTCCCATGTCCGATCCTAGAATCTCTCTACGCCGCCTGGTGTTAGAATGCCTGGAAAGATGCAAGAATGGCCAAGGTTCGTGTGATTGTATGAATTACCTATTTTGAATCTTTTTCACTAGAAGTTACTAATTCCATAGCGAGTTGTATACGAGAATTGGCCAGAGTTGGGTGCCAGCTTTCCCACCAAGGATCCACGGAGTCATTGGTTTCAAAAGAGGAAGTAAATTGTGAAAAGAGCTGTAATGAGCAGATTATGAGTATGTTTCGTGTGGCTGATGTGAGTGCTCTGGAGAATGAAGGTATGGCTTTAATTACGGATGAGTGCAACGACGAATGTCAGGAGGAACATCAAGAGAAATGCCAAGATGAGTGTTGTGACAGTCCAGAACTTTCTGACGATTGCAATGATTGCGATGACTGTTCTGAAATTGGCTGTCAGGACGTCGTAGGTAAAGTATGTCAGGATTTGCCAGATTGTGACAATGAGTCTGTTAATCAGTCAGACTGCGGTGACGACTGCTGTGAGGGCAACAAGAGTATCGGATGTGAGGATCTTCAAGATCAGAAGGAGTCTTCCAAGGATGTCTCAGACGATTTGAGTTGTTCTGGCGACGACTGTTGTGGAGTCGCCGACAACAGCTCAAACAGCGAGAGTTGCGGAGAAGTCCAGCAGTGGAATCCCGAGAAGAGCCAGAGATTAACCCCATGCGAGTCGAGGTCGTCTGGATGTGCTGGCTCAAGGAAGAACTCGAACTCTTTAAGTGCCATGGACTTCAGGGCTTTGGAGTACGTCAAGGTTGAACGCAAGGAGCCCTGCGACAGTCACCTCGAGAAGGCAATGTTGGAGTATCTTGCAATCGTGAAATTGGGCCAATGTATCTGTATTGAAGTCATGGAGAGGCTTGCCAACTTCTATGAGAAGTCTTTACTTGCAAAGGATGCAGGTGCCAGGGCCAAATGTCTGGTTCATAACTACCATGTGACCGTGAAATCATGTCTGGTCCATAGATCAAGTCTGACTCGGAAATCGCGTACGCTTCTGAGATCTTCTAGGGGCTCTACGTGCCTGGCCCCTTGCTGCAAGAGCAAAGCAAGACGGTCTTGTGAATCCGAACGGGATCTTTCCGAGTGTTACTCTTCTAGTTCCTCTTTATCAGCTTGGAAGAAGTCAAGGCTCTCATGCGAGGACAGAAAGCAGGAGGTGACACCTTTTCAATCCCAATCTTCCGGAAGTCTCTTGAGAAAGAGAAAAGTCAAGGATTTGGAGGCTGGGCTGTTCGGCCAGCATGCCCTTTTCAAAGTGTCTGGAATGACTTGTACCGGATGTGCTAAGAAAGTCATCAATTCACTCAAAGGTTTAGAGGGGTTGTCATCGGTGAAAGTGACCTTTGTTACTTCGACGGTTGAATTCGATTACGATCCAGATGTTTGTGATATTTCGGCTGTAACGGCTCGCTTGATCAAGGAGACTGGATTTGCCTTCAGCCTTATCAAGCGGGACCATCAATCTTTGGTAGTACGTGCTGAACGGGACGATTTTGGGAAGGTGGAAGATCTAGTGGAGATGATCGAGAAATTAGGCAAACAAACCTACAAAATCACGTATGATCCTTTGTCAATTGGTGCCAGAGACATTTTTAAAGGTGTGCCGGGTGTCACACTAGCCGATGATGTTCTGGATGCCCATAAATCCGAAAAGAGGCAGCTTTATTCTTTATTGTGGAAGACAATTGTGAGTGCTGTTTTCACTATTCCTGTTCTAGTTCTAGCATGGGCGGATGTTGATGTTTCGTATTCTACGTCCTCGATTACCCAGCTAGTTTTGGCTACTTGTGTCCAAGCAGTTGCTGTTCCCGAGTTTTATGTCAGAGCTTTGAAAAGCTTGATTTACAGCCGTGTTATTGAGATGGATATGTTGGTGGTGATTAGTATTACTGCGGCATACGTTTACTCGGTTGTTGCGTTCGGATTGACCCATGCTGGTCATGACCTTGAGCAGGGTGAATTCTTCGAAACCAGTACCTTGCTTATTACTCTTGTTCTCTTCGGCAGATTGTTAGCTACAGCAGCTAAGTTGAAGGCTTTTTCTGCCATTTCCGTGAGAACTTTGCAAACAAATTCGGCCATCCTTGTGGAAAATGAATCTACTTCTGAGATAGACTCCAGACTCTTGCAGTATGATGACATTTTCCTTGTCAAGCCACATGGTAAGATAGTAACAGACGGTGTGGTTGTTGAAGGTGAAAGCACGGTGGATGAGTCCATAATCACAGGAGAATCCACCGCTATTCGAAAGACTGTCAATGATGTCGTCATTGCAGGAAGTTTAAATGGTCCATCTCCAATGAAAGTGAAAGTAAGTCGGTTGCCTGGAGACAATAGCATTGCCGATATTGCTGAATTAGTTGAGAATGCCTTGGCTGAGAAGCCTAAAGCGCAAGATTTGGCTGACACCATTGCAGCATATTTTGTTCCCGTGGTGATTTTCATCTCGCTTTTGGTCTTGGTGATATGGATCATAATCAACTTAAAGGTCAAAAGCAAAAGTGGAGGGGCAGCTTTCAGCTCGGCTATAACTTACGGTATAGCGGTGATGGCTATTTCGTGTCCCTGTGCCTTGGGATTAGCTGTTCCCATGGTGTTGGTGGTAGCTGGTGGAGTAGCAGCCCGGAAAGGAGTTTTGATTAAAAGCTCTTCTGTTTTGGAGCGTGGATGCAAGATCACCGACATCGTTTTTGATAAGACAGGGACATTGACAAGCAGTGCTTTGGTCGTTGAAAATGCCGAGTTCTATCCATGCGATTACTCCACCGCAATCATCAAAACTTTGGTTGACGAATTGACGAAGGAAAACGACCATCCAATGTCTGTTGCTATGAAAAAGTACTTGGAGAATTTAAATGACCGTGCTCAGCTGGCAATTCCAACAAACATCGAATCTGTTCCAGGCTCGGGTATCAGAGGTTCATGGAATGGGAAGAAGATTATGGTGGGTAATATGTTCTGGTTGAACGTGAGCGAAAGACCTCAGGTATTGAGCCTTCTTAAGCAAAACTATTCGATAGTGTGTGCAACTATTGATGATGTCTTGGTTGCAAGTTTTTGTATGAAAGCACCTCTTCGTGAGGAAGCTGATGGTGTGATTGAACGAATGAGAAGCAAGAACATAACCTGCCATATTGTGAGTGGGGATAACGCCAATGCAGTTACAGCAGTGGCAAATAGCGTGGGGATTCCGTTTGAAAATATCCGTTACCAGTATTCCCCAATGCAGAAGCTGGAATATGTGCTGGAACTCATGCGTAAAGGCAAAAAAGTGCTTTTCTGTGGAGATGGCACAAATGATGCAGTAGCAGTCGCCCAGGCAACAGTTGGTGTCAATATTGGAAGTTCATCGGACATCACTCTGGCTACTGCCGATGTGGTGCTTTGTGGAGGCTTGGAGGGCATCAACCAGCTACTTGGTGTTTCTCGCCGGTCGTTCCGCATCATTTCGTTCAACTTTGTGTGGGCATTTGTCTACAACTTGGTGGCCATTTTGGCTGCAGCGGGAGCTTTTGTGAATTTTCGGATTCCGCCGGCCTATGCTGGAGTTGGTGAGGTAGTGAGTGTTCTTCCAGTGATTTTCGCAGCCATGACTTTGGTGATTGGTTGAAGGATTTTTGTCTTTTGACTTCTTAGTATGGATTTTGGTCTTTTGACTTCTTGCTTTGGATTTTCTTTCGTTTTTACTGTTATATGTGCCTTCAATATTATTTCTTCTTCAATTTGGTGTATTTGTATACTGTCATTTTGTTAGCAGTGGGCTCATTTGGCATATTGTTACTGATGCGACAGTACAATCTTCAGCAATTCTGAGAGAAAACGTAAACGAATGCATTAGAAGAACAAAAAGTAAAAATAGCCACAGGTATGAATCAAAATAATAATCGCCAATCGTGAAAAAAACAACCTTATGCCTTCTATTTCCATCTAACTATAAGTCCAACTCTCCATCATCCCGCACGTGATCTACCTCACATGCCACCTCCATCAAACTCCAAAATCCTGCCTCCAACATCAAAAACCATGGGTATCAAAGAGGCAGAATACGAGCTAAACGAAGAGCTCCTGCAGCTTCAAGAACTATTCTCCGAGAAGGACTCGGAAATCTCCGCCAGACGCCACGAGGCGCTTGAAACAGTCAAGGAAAACGCCATTCTGTCGTTTCCTACCGATCTTTCAGTACTTTCGGCATTTGACGACCTTCTTCTGTGCTTTGCACTTGGTGGCCAGGTCAGAAACTTTTATAGATATGGCACATATACCACGTGTTCAGCGCAAAGAGAAAAGTTATGGTTTGCCATGTGGAACGGATCAGTTGGCGAATCAGACATTGATGTGGACAACGTTGCCCAAAATCCCCGGGAGTTGGAGCGCCGCAAAAAAGTCCAGGAGTTTTACAAGAAGCGGCTCTTTGAGAAGAAGCTTGCCGGGCTGTCTGAGGACATCTGGAGCGAGCGGCCACGGCTCCTCAGCCATCCGTTCAAAGAATGATCGAACCGATATTGATAAATGTACATAGCTTTTAATGCAGAATGAAAGGACGGGACTACATCACCACGCAGCCCTTTTTCTCGGGCTCGTTGTCGTTGGCCCCCTTGGGTTTGGCATTGAGCGCACAGCGAGCAGCCTCCGAAAACGCCTCGTTGACGCCTCGGTTCTTTTTGGCCGAACATTCCAAGTACCGCAAAGCGCCGACCTTCTTGGCCACCGCCAAACCTTCCTCGTACGAGATTAAGCGCTTCTGCTGCGAATAGGGGCCTGCGCTGCCGTAGGGATTGAAGGACTCGTCCTCGCGGGCGGGCGCAGCCAGAAGTTCTTCTTCGTCGTTACGCAAATCACACTTCAACGCCACCAAAACAAGCTTGACGCCCTCGCAGTGGTCGGCTATCTCCCCGACCCACTTCAGCTGGACATTTTCCAAAGAATCGGGCGTATCAATCGAAAAACACAACATGATGCAGTGAGTATCGGAGTACGACAACGCTCTCAAGCGGTCAAACTCCTCCTGACCGGCAGTATCCCACAAGGACAACTGGACGGACTGTCCGTCAATGAATATATCGTGCACGTAGTTCTCAAACACCGTGGGCTCGTAGACTTGGGGGAAATAACCCCGCGTAAACACATTGAGTAGCGAGGTCTTACCACAGGCACCGTCGCCAAGAATCACGATCTTTCGCTGGACTGAGATGTTAGTAGGGATTCATGGGGCACGTGGAGAAGGATTAGGGTTTGTAAATTGTTTGTGGTGGGCGGTAAGTTGGGCGGTCAGTGGTGGAAACTGGTCAGCCGCCGATAACAGTGATGGCTGTGGGATTGATGGGACGTTGCATTGGGAGAGGCGAACGGGGATGTAACGTTGCAGAAATTTGGCCATTTCCGTCATTTAAAGGCTACATACTGATCTTGGTGCTGCCTCCACAGATTGGCATGTTGGTAGTGGGCGGTGATTGATAGCTGGCGCGAGATCTAATAGTGGATCGGGTCGTGCGCTTCCCATAAGTCGATTAGACTTAGAGAGACATTCGTCAAAGATGGGATAATTTTGGGAATTTGCTAGGTTAGGTGCCAAAGCTACTATTTATCATTCATAGTGCCGCTGGTGATCACTCTTGCTACCCTTCACGGTCCAGACTTCGAAAATGGTGAATGACCAGTAGAAATCGAATCCTTGGTAAAATCTGACGATACATTCCGATCACAAAACCGAGAAAAGGCAAACCGAGAAAATGAACACTAACATTGCTGCCACATTCTTCCCATTCCATCTGCAAAGCCGTATTTCCCTCATCTAGCTCCTTTTGTTCTCCCATTTGTCGATTCAAGTGGACCCCTCTGCACACCCGTACACCAACCAACCGATGCCATCACCTTGAAAAAAAGTCTCATCGCATATCAGAACACAATATCGGATATCCCATTTCAAACTAGACGTTGCGGTCAGCCCGTAACAATTGCATAATTTAATTCCGGCCCCTTAATTACATACCATTCCTGTTTTTTCAAAAAAAGAAATCCCTCGTCGCGAATGTCAGGCCCCACCCTTTGTTCCAAATTCGACCCCACCTCCACCTACTTGGCCCTGACGGTCCAGGCGCTAGACACTCACCAGGTGAAGGTTCAAGCGCTTGTGTTGGCCCAAGATCTGCTCAACGTGACTTTCAGCTTGAAAAAAGGCGCCAAGTTGGCCACGCTAGAGTGGATTTCCTCCGAACAAATCGCATTGTGCCAAACTAATGGCACTATCCTCATCTATTCGCCTTCAGATAACAGCATAGTGGCCGAGCTCGAAAGCCCGGTCAACTTGGAGATCACAGACTTCCATTTCTGCCAACTTTCCCAGACCGGATGGTCCGCAGACATCAATGGTAATATCTATGAATGGGACTTACAGAACTACAACTTGGTGCAGAAATTTGCCCTTTCGGACATGCTCGAAGGCACCGAGCACATCTCCAAGCTTGCGACCATCATGTACGAGAACGAAACTCATCTTCTTGTCGGTACCCACAACGTCTACTTGGTGGATATTTTCGCCAAGACCATTGTCAAGACGTTTCCAGCCCATGTGCAGCCAATTATCAGTTTGATTGCCATTCCAAGCAACAAGGACTTGTTTATCACAGCCGCAGAGGGCGATAGATTTGCCAACATCTATTCGATCTCGAAAAATACCACTTTGGCGGTGCTTGTCGCACAGTCTTCTATCAAGCAGATCACACTTGGGGTCCAAGACGCCAATTCTGTGATTGCGGCCATTGTGGAGAATGGATCGCTTGAAGTGTTTAAAAATCCCTTGAATTTTGACCACCAATCCGATTCGACCCCACTGAAGAAGAAACGGAAGCAGTTATCCATGAGGTCCAAGCACAGCGATGCTACCCTCAAGTTCAGTCGTCCAGTAGACGAGATTAGAACACCCGAAGACGAAATTTTGTACATAAATGCGATTGTGGCCACCACCAGCGTGCTTCACGTTACATGGACCGAAAATGGAGCCATGGCCCGTTTCGATGCCTTGCCTTGGCTTACACAGGGAGGCTTTGCCTTCTCTGGGTCGCAGGTGATTACTGAATCAAAAGAAGTTGTTCCCACCTACTCAAATACCCAGAGAGGACACGATGTCGCCTCGGCAAGACTCTACGACGAAAACCACACCGTGATCACCGAGGGGAGTGCTTTCCAAGACGACTTAGACGACGAAGAGGAAGAAGACGAGTCGCTTGCAGAGAAATTGGAGAAGTTGGGAGAAGATTCCAACAAGAAGCAGAGCGGCGCCAAAAAGCTCAGCAAGCACACCGCTGGCACATTGACCGTGGTGCTCTCGCAAGCGTTAAGAAACAACGACCACACGTTGTTGGAGACGGTGTTGACCAACAGAGATCCTGCCGTTGTCCAGAATACCATCTCGAGACTCAATTCGTCGTTGGCTGTGGTGTTGTTGGACCGTCTCACAGAACGAATCACCAGACAGCAGCTGAGATTTGACCAGTTGAACTACTGGCTCAAGTGGATCATCATCATCCATGGAGGAGTGTTGTCGTCGATGCCTAACATGAAGAACCAGTTGTCGAGCTTGCATGCCATTTTGACCAAGAAGGCCACCACCTTGCCCAGATTGTTGGAGTTGCAAGGGCGTCTCAACATGTTGCACCTGCAAAATGCCTTGAAGAAGGAGATTTTGGCGGGCTCAACCACCCAGAACGACTACGATGATGCTGACACCGACGTTGAGTATGTGGAGGAAGTTGACGATGCTATCAAGGCTGGGTTGGTGGGTAGTGACGATGACATTGATATGGATGGACTGGATGTTGCGGATGATTATGAAGAAAGTGAAGACGAGCAAATTGTGGAGGAGGACGATGGGTTGAGTGATGTGGAGACGGCCGTTGACCATCGCGATGTGTTTGAGTAGCATAATAGACATTGACACGAATAGGAGAGGAGAGCGGGAGATTATTGAATTTGATTTCGGTTATTTTCGAACTAGACAAGATTCGAGAAAAGTGTTCAACTCTGTTAATTTTCGCTGTACGTGCTATGCGAGTCAACCGGAAGATCCAAGTTCACCTGAGTACCTAAAAAGTGCATAATTAACAAGACTCATGAATTTAACTCAAGTTGACCGTGTAGACTTCAAAACTACGTCAGTTTCCGCTTAGAAATCAGTAACAATGCCCCATCAATATTTTCACTACTTTCGAAATGATCAGCCTGTCAAATTTATGTGCGTCACTTCAGCTTCGATCTGGGCTCCAGGAAGTGCATACCTTTTTCTTAGTTGACAAGACTCATAAATTTGGCTTAAATTGATCGTTTAGTCTTTAAAATACGTCAGCTTCCATCTTCAAAATTAACGTTAGCTTCTAGAGACTTCAGTAACATTGTGAATTCCCCACTAATATTTCGCTACATCCGACTTCTTCATCTCTCTCCACCTCTGACTGCACCTACAGTCCATAACTTCTACACATCTCCACCAATCCATGGCAACCCCCAATTGGCGGTTCGTGTACTTCGCCACGATTGGCATCAGGTTTGTGCTTGCGCTTTCGGACTCCTACATCCATCCCGATGAGCACTTCCAGTCGTTTGAACCTCTAGGCACTCTTCTTGGCTACTCCGCAAATCCACCATGGGAATTCTCCTCCGATGCCCCTGCTCGAAGCTACGCCGTGTTGATATTATTGTACTATCCTGTGATTTATCTAAGCTCCATATTGGGTCTTCTGCCGTTGCAGACCTTATACTTGGCCAGACTAGAAATCATGATCGTCTCATGGCTAGTCACTGATTGGTGTCTCCATCGAATGCTTCCTACGAAACAAGAGCGCATCAAGTCGATATTCTTCGTTCTGACCTCGTACGTTTCGCTTGTGTACCAGAGCCACACCTTCTCCAATGCTTTCGAAACGGTGTTGGTTGTGCTCGCAGTCTATATGGTGAATGAGTTGAGGTTTCTCTCTGGAATTTCCGAGAACCAGTATAAATTTCGGGAGGTGGCGGGGTTGGCTGCTGGACTTGGAGCTGTCTCTGCTGTGGGAGTGTTCAATCGAGTCACGTTTCCGGCATTTTTCGTGTTTCCAGCCTACTTCTACCTTCAATGCTGGTGGAAGTGGAAACTGTTGCTTTTGTTCACTGCATTGCCATTCTTGGCTGTTTCTGCGCTTTTAATCCTCGTGGATACCGCTTGTTTCACACATGCTTCCATTTGGTCCATTTTGCACTCTTACAGTTGGGACCAGTACATTGTTACTCCTCTCAACAACTTGATCTACAATACCAAACTCGACAATCTTGCACAGCATGGAATACACCCTTACTACACGCATATTTTGGTCAACTTGCCTCAATTATTGGGTCCGGGCCTTGTTTATCTTTTCTATGGGTTTAAGAACAGATACTGGAGAACAACTCCGTTCGTGTCTGCCATCAGTGGGATTTTCTTCCTTTCGCTTGTCCCCCATCAAGAGGTGAGGTTCTTGATTCCCGTAGTTCCATTGCTTTGTTGTTGCTTTGACATGGAGGTATTTAGCCAAAAACCTGAGGAAAGCGAAGGAAAAGAGGACAAAGCCGGAAAACCTCAATTGAAAACCAAAGCTCTCGCTAGCGTTGTTCTCAACCTATGGTTCTTATTCAACATAGCCCTCGGAGTCCTCATGGGAGTGTTCCACCAAGGTGGAGTAGTTCCAGCAATGACTTTCCTTCATGGATCACTTTACCAGCAGAATGAGACCCAACAGCAAATTAGCCAACAGCAAAATAGCCAACAACCGGCAACTGAAGCAGTTGCTCAAATTTGGTGGAGAACTTACTCGCCTCCGACCTGGATGTTGGGCGATACACAAAATTCTACCCAGTTCATCACCCTCAATGATGATAATGTGGATTTCAACATCGATACCTCCAAATCCAACCTTCTATTTGACACAATGGGTCTAGACATAGCTGAGTTGCACAAGGTGATCGCACTGGTAAAATCCACGGCATCAAAAACTTACTTGATTACGCCCGTGGCATCGTTCAACCAGCATTTTCACCTTCCCCACCATGTTGTTTGGAAATACCACTACCACTTGGATATGGACCACCTCGATTTTGCACATCCCCGCAGTCTACAGCCGGGACTTGGTATCTTCGAGCTTCTCTAATTAATATACACCTAATGGTCACGATCAAGTCATTTCTCCCGAGTCATCACTTGTAGAAGTCGAACTTGTCGTGCTCAGTACCTGTCTTCACCTGTGCAGCGTAAGCCTCGTCCAAGTCGCTCTGCAAAATCATGTATCTGTTCTTCCTGACGGCACGCAACCCAGCTTCTTGCATGATGGCAGCAATGACGGCTCCAGACAATGGGTCGTTACGCACAATCAACGAGTCCAAGTCCACCTCTGGTGCCAAGGCCATCTTGGATGCCACCGTGGAGAAAATTAACCGACGCTCTCTTCTATCCTTAAGGGACGGGAACTCGATCTTTCTGTCTAGTCTTCCTGGTCTCAACAATGCAGGGTCCAAGGTGTCGGCTCTGTTTGTGGCCATAATCACCTTGACATTCGAAGTCTGGTCGAAACCATCCATCTGATTGAGCAATTCCAACAAAATTCTCTGGACTTCACGGTCGGCACCGGTTTGTGCGTCGAATCTCTTGGTGGCGATAGCGTCGATCTCGTCGATGAAAATGATAGAAGGCGAGTTCTCTCTGGCCAACCTAAACACGTCTCTGACCATTCTAGGACCTTCACCCAAGTATTTCTGCACAAACTCCGAGCCGTTGATACGAATAAACGACGCCGTGGTCGAGTTAGCTACGGCTTTCACCAACATGGTCTTTCCTGTACCGGGAGGACCATAGAGCAACACGCCACGAGGCGGATCGATACCGATCTGCGAGTACAAGTCACCCTGTGTCAAAGGCAACTCGACGGCCTCTCTGATTTCCTGTTTTTGCATGTCCAAACCTCCCACGTCGGCGTAGGTGACATCAGGTTTTTGATTGTCGCCGACAATGGCAATCAGTGAGTCTGCTTCCGGCGGCAAAATGTCCACCAATGCATTGGAGTGGCGGTGCAACGCAACCGACGACGATGGCTTCAACAATTCTCTGTCCAACGTCGACAAAATACGTACCACGTAGTTGGAGCCGGTGGTGCTCGACACAATACCGGTATTCTCGTCGATGGGCTCCAAAAACTGGCCAATGACCAACGGAACGGAACGGATCCGTTTGACCTCTTCTTGTGCACGCACCAACTCTCTTTTTAAGTGGCGCTGTTCATCTTTAATATAATCCTCTTGTAACATCAAGAGATCCAATTCCTTCTGCAATTTCTTCAACTTCAAGTAGATGTCTAATTGTTCCTCTTGTACTGGCCAGTCTTTGGCCTTTGGAAGCGCCAATGCAGGCACCACGGGGGTCTGGATTCCAAGTTCTTCCATGGTGGTGGTTGTATAGGTGTAGTTGGAGGTGTGTGGAGTAGTGGCGAGAGGGTGGTGTGCACACGACCGTAGGTGGATAGTGCTGGAATGGAGAAGTGGGAATGGGCAAGATAGGAAGAGTGTTGTGATGAAATAGGAAGGAGAAGTGTAATGGAGAGAATAATTTATTTTGTATTTGGGAGTGAGTTTATGAGGGAGAAGTTTGTATGCGTTGGATGGTAGAGTTTGAGCAACAGTGAAGATAGAGACCAGTGAAGGTAGAGATCGAGCAATGGGACCAGAAGCACTTTTTAATTTTTTAATTTTTTTTAATGAGGATGATTCTCGTCGATTGTTTGTTTTGAAGTTGCCGATATCTAATTTAATATTGCCAAGTGACATAATGTTTAGTCTCAATTATAGTATCATGGAATCTGTTCTGTGCGAATGTTTTATTATATATGGTGACAAGGCCAAAGCTATCACAATGAACCATCCAAGCTGGTCGTACTTGTAAGCTGGTTGTGGCTGTATTGGTTGGGTAAAGGCATATCATTATGATTGTAATAGTTAAGGGTTCGAATTAATACCGAGATTGTAGTTATTACTGTATACCCTGCGATGAAGAGGCCATGGTGATAGTCGGGAAGGCTCTCGGGGGAGTGCTAAAAGCGAGACAGGGTAGAAGTGAACGCCTTAGTCGGGAACAGCCATAGACGTGAAGACCCAAATAGAAGAAATAGAAATTACATCGAAATCACTGAATTGGGTACAAGCTATTACAATAACTTACACATACAGTCAAAATGGCGATATATGATGGAGGAAAATTGACCTCTTACCACTATCAGGAAGAGCATCATTCAAGATGTTGTAAACGGTCTAATCGTTTTCCTTTTCGCTTCGGTCTCTGGGGATTTAGATCGTAGTTTGAGCGCAATTGAGAAGTGTCAGGGCAGTTCCTCCTGGCCCACCCTAAACTTGCAATAAATTAAACACCCCACAGGAGAAATTGAATGGGGTCATCGCTGTTATCAGTAACATTTTTCTTTTTTGTCTTTCTACTGTGAGACCCATCGAAGGCCCGATTTCCGATCTCAGTTGGGTGCGAAGTACTTCTGCAAGATGCGATCCAAGTTAGGAAATAGTGCAGAACAATTGATGATAACGCAAAAAATAAATGAGAATCGAAATAGAATTATGGAGACTACTCACGTAATACTAATACCTCCTTTATCTCTCACCACCACACTCCGCTGCCATCCTGTCTCTTCACCTATTTTAAGTATTCATACCCAGGGCCATCCATTGTCGGCCAACTCTGTACCACCCTCAATTGCTACTCATTTTCATTGGAATTCAAGTCTCCATTGGAATTCTCCTAGTCTCCATTGGAATGCTTCTCGTCTCCATTGAATGCTTCACTTCCGAATTATGCCACACTGCCTCCGATTCTCAATGCCCCACTGCGAATTGGAGAATCCAGTCTCATCTTCTAGATTCAACAATTTTTAATTCGATCTCCCTGCTCTGCACCACACCGTAGAGACTGCCTTGGCCTCCAGAACATCAAATAGTAATAAAGATTGCAAAACGAAAAAAAAAAAAAAAACAAAAATAAAAAAAAAAAAAATCTTTCAAAACGCCTTCTAGAATGCACCATACTCCAAAATTGGCTACTCTTCTCTCCTATTGTTAACTATGCCGAAACAGAAGCTTAAGCACATACTTCCCTACTTTACACACCCTCGCCTGTCTTTCGCGTGCGACGTTTTATTTACGAACTAAGGTATTGCTATTTCTGAAATCTAGCATGTTCTCTCATAACATTCGGCCCTCTCCGATTTTTATACTTTTCTTTTAAATATCCAGGAATTCCGGCCTCTCGCCTCTCAAACCTCCCCGCTATACCACCGACCGTTCCGTCGGTTGTTCCCCAGCCGTCAGTGCGCATAACCAGTACTCTAATTGTTTCCGAACAGAACCGGCTCTGATTCGACACACCAGCAATCTTTCTAATTTCACTCCCATTTCTTGCGATTGGAATATCCTCTTATTTTCAGATTGACTAATTCTCGATTCCACTTGCTTACCACTTTCCTTGCACACACTCCTATACGCCAATCGGTCCCAATAGTTGCTTCCATCTCACGATTTCATCCCTAGCTATCTCCATTTGAAAAATGGCCATTACGTTGCCATCTATGTCAATTGCGACCACTATAGTGTGTGCGTGGATCGCCTGCTATTTGCTACTTTTGTTGGCTATCAATTTTATTCCCCACGTTTCGGTAAGATCGATAGGGTGGCTCACCTTGAACAATGTCACCATAACTCTCGATTCGATGAAGATAACCATCGGCAGGGTGTTCTTGAAGGTCAACATAACGTCTTGGTCGTCGAATGCTCCTTTCCGCATGATCAATGTGGTGTTTGTCAATGTGGAGGTGACGTCTTTTGATAGTGGGAAGGAAAAGACAAGAGAAGCTTCACCTGAGGGATACCACGAAGTGCCAACGGATTTGTCGTTCCCAGTGCCCCAAAAAGTGTACACCATACTATTTAACCGCAAATGGGTCAACGAGTTGGCCATTCATTGCCACCATCTATCCTTCTTTCACCATGAATTGCACAAGGACGTTTCTTTCCACATGGACTATTTCCGCCTTGAGACCTTGCACTCTCTTGAGTTGGGAACGCATAGATTCACAGTATCTGCTATTGATGGTTACGTCATCGACCACTCGCCAGGTGCCGTGTCTCACCAGGTGAAAGTTCTCCACAACTTGGAAGTGGGCTTGTCGTATGCAATGGTGTTCTCGTGTCTTCGAGACGATAAGGAACATCTTTTGGCTCAAGTTACCGAGTTAGGATTTTCCTTCGTTGTGGGAGAGCTCTATATTCCACGAATTCCCCATATTCTTAATAGCTCCAGCAGGCAGAAGAAAGAGAAAGAGACACAACCAAAGGATATCCGGTTGCCTTCCATGCGAACATTTCTCGCAATTTTCAATCTTCTTAGCTCAGTTCAGATCAAAGTTGAGCAAAGTGTCGTTGAATACAAGGAGACAAGAATTGAGTGGTCAAGTTTCTCTGTGGATATCACGAAGGATACTTCGTTCAAACAACAGGTGGTTGGAAAAGTATCGTCTTATCTCACAGCAGGAAGGATCTTGCACTTGGACCTGAAAGCAGTTGAGATACCGTCTCTTACCTACTTGTTTGAAACTAATATTACTGATATGTACCGAGCATACAGTGCTGGCGACGATCAATATTTCATTGACATTTCCGTGAACTTGAACGTCTCCAACCCGTCGCTTAACATTTATTTTGACCAGTTTGCTTTTCTTTTCGGATCTTTCGCTCCAAGAAGCTCTTCCCCCAAGGCTGCCAGCAAGGAACCTCAAATCTCGAATGAGCGATTGATGCAGATTACGAATTTCCTCAAGAGGTTCCGTATGGCCTCGGCAAAGGTTATGGTTATTGAGTCAAAGGCTACGTTGCTAACTCCAGAAATTGACAAGTCGGAGTTCCACAGAGATTCCCTTGACAACGTCGTCACAACTGCTGGAATTGCTGTGATTGCAATCAAGACTTCCACCAAGAACCTCGGCAGACTTATTGAGAAAAGATGCATGGGCGGAGCTAAACCTCTAACGATAAAGAGTTACCTTAAGATGAAAAACATTCACATTGACGTTGGCAACAATGAGATCCGAGCATCCAATTTCAATACCATAGTGGGCTATTGTGTGGATTCCAACAGCATAGCATTAAAGATAATGACCAAGCGCCTCAAGATATGCTCGGTTAATTCGATGATTTTCCATGTCATCCGAAGAATTCAAGAGGCTCGTATTGAACACTTCAACAAGGCATGCGCTAACATGAAAATCGAGACGTCCACCTCCATTCCGGAAATCGTTGACGAGTCAACAGTTGAAGCGACATTTATTGACATTTTTAGCCTCCTTCCGCCCGTCATTTGCTCGGTTAGGTTTCAAACGTCCTTATTTCTGTTGATCATCATCTGCAACGATGCTCTTCCTTCCCACATCATTCATGAAAAGACATTGGACAGCGACATAGATTTGGGAACTATCAAAAGAGGAACCGGATTTACGCTGAATGAAATATTGGTCGATTACAAGAGGAAGGAGGAAACCTTTAGGGTCACTGTTGCCCAGGCTCAAGTGAACACCATGAGTGACTTATCAACAGAGTATATTGAGGACTTCGACGAGGTCGCCACAAACAGGGCCGGAGAATTTGACTTTGATGATGTCTCCACTTTGGACTCTCAAGAAGAGTATCTTATCGACACCTCGGAAGACGATCGTAGGAGAGTGAAAAGAGCTATTCTCATCAACAGTATTCTCATCGAGAACCCTATAGGTCTGAGAGATAAGTTGAAGTTGCACATACCTGAAGTTGACGGACGTATTGACATATTCTTGGTTTGGTGTGTGTTGTATGCTCGAACTTTAGTCAAGATGATTTCTCCTAAAGTTCAGCAACAGTATTCAAAGGAACAGGTTCGTAAACTTCAAGCATCAAACAAGAAAATTAATCTTGATGTTCAAATTGACTCTGTTGCATTGGTCACTAGAGTCGTCCATAATGTGGATGTATTAGTTGAGGCGGATCTGTTGGTTCTTGAAAATGTGCTTTCTAAACCACTGTGTCAAATGAAGTATTGTCGGCTTTTTGTTGTTCATCCCACAACAAAGCTTTGGACGAGATTAGTATCTATTTCTGATATCTTTGTGGATTTGAGCAACCTTTCCACCAAGACATTCACTTTGAACTCTACCAGTGTTCATTTTAACATTCCCTTCCAGTTTTTGGTGTATATGGTTATTGATAATGTTATCACATTTGTCAAAGCCATCAAACAGGTTAAGCAAAATTTCCAGCATCTTTCGGAGGATAACGACGACTTTTCATCCATTCCACAACACATAATGCCTGCCGTAAAAATGCCACGGGTCAGATGGAAAGCCAAGACTTTTGGAATCACATTGGAGAACGATCCATTTGAAGCTGAGTTGGGAATGATCTTCGAACTTGGACTTGTTGAGCAAATCGAAAGGATTCGGAAAAAAGCTCACTTTGAAGTAAAGGAGGAACAGATTCGTAAGGAGGTAAAAGAATCATTAACCAAGAAGTCTGTGGCTTCCAGAAGATTCCTCAGAGCTCAAGAGGAGAAGAAGCATAGCAGCAAGTTGAAATTCTCCGAAATTGGTCCCAACATCCATGACACGTTCATACTGCTGATGAAGAAAACTGAATCCAAGCACACGAAATCTTCGACAGAGTCGGAGACGCACAAGACCAATGCAGATCACTCTTCTGGCAAGTCTCGCGACAAATCAGCTGCAAGTGATGAGGGTATTGATGGAGTGATCTCAGAAGACGACGGATCGATCATGACAGAAGAAAAAGCAAATAACATTATTTCTGAGGCTAAAGAGGCTCTCGATAAAGACTTTGCTACCTCTTGGATACAAAAGTTCAGAAAGTTCAGAGACTCTAAGAACAGGAATTGGGACAAGAGATCACGCAACCTTTGGGGAGATGATGAGATTAATCCGCTCATGAAACATAAATTCGAAATCCAAGACTTTCCGCCAGGAGTTATGCAGTTTTGTGGTTTCTTCAAAGATTTGGACCTCCTTGTGGATGATCCAAAAATTCCTGATCTTGACCAGTTCTTGTATGAGCACGGAAAGGGTCAGCCAAAACTTGATTACTCCATTCTCATTCCGCTCTTCATTCATTTGCGAAGCTCCTTTGTGTATTTTTGCATTAGGGACTATGCTTTGCCACTTTTGTCCTTTCCCTCAAATAGCAGAGATGATGTTCCAGTGATGGACTTCCGGGGAAACATTGTCATCAATGAGAAGTTGGTTCACATGAAAGAAGAGATGAGACATATCTTTGTTCCGTTTTCTCCAGCTATCGTGGATCCAGCCAACCATGACAGTTTCTACTCTACTCATGTCATCAGAACATTGACACCGATTAAGTTTATGTTTGATCTCACCTGTGACATCAAAACTGACAGGTCTAGTGTAATCAGCTGGAGCAAATCTTACCTGCCTGCTATTTCCAGTATGATGTCATCTTTCGACAACTTCACCAAGCCTGAAATTGACGATAGTCCTTTGGGCTGGTGGGACAAGATTGCCTTGGTTGCTCACGGAAAAATCATATTCAATATCGAGAATGAACTTTGCTACCACATGAAGAGTTCGAATTCTCCTTACAGACTTATTGGCGAGAATTCCGGATTCGTTTTCTGTTGGAAAAACAATGTGTCCTTGAAAATTAATGAAACTGGTAAGCTGTCAGAAGTTATTATACTTGAGAGTGACGACTTCATATTGGGAATTCCAAATTACTCCACTGCAGAACAACAAACCTGGAGCTTGCACTACACTGATCTCCACGATTTTGTTCACGATACCGAGTCTGAGAATAGAAAGTTCCTGAAACGTGTGATGAAACTCTCGTCAGATGAAAAAGTTCAGTGGAAGCTAGGCTTCCTATTTGAGCAGAATGTCGATCGTGAAACCACCGAACTCAGCAGCAACCAGAAGCGCACTGATCACTTCAAACCGCATTATGATGTGCGGGTTACCAGTCCTTATTATGAATGGCATCCTGATTCTTATGAAGACTACCGGTCCGATTACGTTCACATGGCTATATCTGTCAAGTCCACCTCAAGTAAAGGTAATTCTCATAATGCCGCCTACTTGACGCCTTTGACCTTCCAGTATTTCTTTGCATGGTGGGATACGATTTCTGAGATTGTCTCGTTGCCTATCAGAGAAGGCCCGTTGTTCACCAGAGAGGTGAAGAAGAATTCACTGGTTAATATGGGACCACATTTGTTCACCTTCAAGTACCAATTGGAGCTTGAGCCTCTCACAATCTCGCATATTTTCCTTGCTCCTGCTACTCTGATCCACGGTCAGAATGTGATCGCCACTGGGTTGAAGGGAAAGTTTGGTAGATGTGTCATAGATCTTCATCAACGCAAAGAAGTGGTGAGATACATCAACGAAAATTTAGGAATCGACAAGAAGATGAGGAAATTGAAGTTGAATTTAGGTGAAATCGATGTCACAGATGCAGACCTTAGAATTGTTCATGCTTCCTTCCCAGATCTCTCATTGAGGGCCCAACTCTTGTCGCGTTATGCCGGTAACTCTGAAGGACCAGTTGATAACTCTTCTAATCAATCATCAGGCTCGAGCGCCGGAGGAAATAATACTGACTGGATAAGAAATATGACGATTACGGGAGGCGATTTTCTGTGGTTGGACCCTGACGATTTCGTGGAGTTGGAGGAAAAGCAAATTTTGTCTCCCGACCCAACTGTGAAAGTCCTTCCATTCTTTTTCACCCCGAAATTTACCTACTTCAGAGAATTCACTTTGGAGAATCCAGAAGGAGCTTACCCATTTGGCAATGAAAAGTCACACAAATGTTTGATCGGTGCTCAATCCCCAGAAGAAGTGCAGGCATATCTTTTGGAAAAGAGGTCTGCCGTCGTTCGCCAAGAGCTACAAGACAACATAAATACTCTTCATCAACTCGAAGAGATAAATGATCCTGTTTTCAACAATGATTACAAGCGGATCAAGAACGATATCAGTCAAAGCGAAGAGAGAATGGAGAAGCTTAACGCCATTTATCAAAATGTTAAGAATATTTCGAGAGACCAGAGTTCGCTCGATCCCAACACGCTCTCTCCGAACGCAACTAACGGTAATGGTGCAAGTGGGACTCGTTCTGAGAACGTTTCCCTGTCTTCAATTAACAGAGTGGATTCGACACAGCATTCAGTGTACTCAAATTTCAAGTCCTTGGAAGATGCCCGTGACGTGACAAGCGCAAACGCTTCAGTCTCAGATTACCACAACAGATTTTTGATTCACAACTTGCAATTGAAGTGGAACAACAAAATCAGAGATATGTTTATTGAGTATCTCCTGTTTGTTGGCGATGCTAAGACGAGCAGATTTGCAATGACAAGGAAGGCTGTGGATCTCGTGGAGAGCTTATTGAAGAATGCTTTCCAAGAAACCGATGATAAGTCAGATCGCAATTACGCAACTACTCTGCTGGAGGAGGAAATTAACAAATATTTCAACAGTGGTGATAATGTCCTCGATGGCTTCGACGAATATCTCGAGAACGTTGAAGCTGACAATCAAGAACTTGAGTTTAAGTATCTAATCAAGTTGATCAGACCGCAAGTCCAGATGGTGAGTGAAGCTGATGTGACATCTTGCATTCTTGAGACTTCTCGGCATATTGAGATGAGAATTCTCTGTGTCAACCTCGCAGGGACTAATGATATTATTAGTGAAGGTGCTGAGGAAATGTCGCTCGTGGAAACACGATATGGTGTCCTATTCGAAGATTCTCACTTCTTTGCGTTCAACAAGAAAAAATTCCCAGATCACTCCGAAAACCCATATGGTGTGGCAGGGCCCAAGAAGACTTGGCCACCGTGGGTGGATTTGGAAGTTTGCGACGACAGTTCATGGCTCGAAGAAGATTTGATTGTGGAAAGAACGAGTATCGCATTGTCACTCAAGAAACCCAATACGTTATCCGTGGAGAATGCCGACCGGAGGTCCAGCGAGCTTGTAGTGAATTTGGCAAAGCTCGTATTCAGCGCCACTTCTTCTCAATACTCGGCCATGTATTTTGTGGTGACTGATTTGTTGGTGCATTCCAAAACCGCTCGAGATGCGTTCCAACAAAGGCTCGAACAGATTTTGGCTGTCACAGATATTTCGGATTACGTCGGCATTTCGGAAAAGGTCAAACAACTTCAGATTAATGTTCGTATCTGCAGAAACATTCTTCTCAAAATGGACGAAAGGAGATTGTTGTTGTCCGATCAGGAACAGAGGGAGCGTCTCCATGTGGAGACAGAACTCGAGAAAATGAAGCTTGATTTAGATCTAATCATCAAGGGACTCAAGGCATTGGGCTCCAAGGTTTCTAGCACCCAGAGGTACACACGCAATTGGCATATTCAAGCAGACCAAGTGATTTGGCATTTCCTTGAAGACAACAGAGAACCGCTTATCGACTTGGCAATGGCATCGTCGAAATTGACGCGAACCGATCATTACGATGGTTCTAACTCCAGCAATGTGGAAGTATCGATGATTCAAGGATTTAATTTAAGACCGAAGGCTGTGTACCCCGAGCTCTTGCGTCCATATCTTGAGATTCTTGAGCACAAGAAGGGTGCCGAATTGTGCAATAAAGCCGAGCCAATGATCAAGATGACGTGGAAGATGCTCAATCCTGTTGGTGGAATTCGTGTGATGACAAACTCAGAACTTACGATTCAGCCCATTAATATTCAGCTCGACTACGCAACGGCAACGAAATTGTTTTCTTACCTTTTTCCTAAGGATGACAATCTGCATGGTAAAGGCGACGGGTCTCCACTGTCTGAAGAATCAGACACCCCTGATAATGTGAGTATGAATAGTCTGAAATCATCGGAAGTGTCATCAAATCCCTTTAGGAAGTTGATTTCTAGGAGCCGGAGACTTCACAGCTCTAGTTCAGCTTCTTCAGGCACATCTAGTACAGTTAGCACCTCCAAAGGTGACGAGGTGTTTGATATTTCGTCTGGAGAGTCATCTCCGGTCAGTTACGGTACATCATTATCCGAACTGCGTGATCTGAAGCAGCTGGGTGATCTGAAGAACGGACTGCGTGATCTGAAGAATGGCTCCAGTTCTGCCAAAAAGAGAAGAGAGAAACGGCTGGAGCTGAACATCGACGACTTGGCTCTAATTATGAACAGATCAAATAAGTACATGGTCATTGGTGACATGAAGGTCAAGAAAATGAAGCTTTCGATCAGTTTTAAGGCACCCAGGCACTTGAATATCATTGATGTGCACAAACTCGAGGTCACATTGCCAAACCTTCATTATAAGAACAAAACGTGGACAGGAGAAGACTTGGCTAACCAGGTTAAGAAGGATATTATCAAGGTGGTGTTGAGCCATTCAGGAAAGATCATCGGAAACAAGTTCAAGCTGAGAAACAGAAAAGCTGTTTCCTCCCCATTGAAGCAAATTTCCGAGTACTCGCTGTACATGACATTGAGCGATTTGCAAAAGGAAGGCCGGTCAAGGGACGACAGGAAGGTGTCATTGCAGTATGAAGAAGACACTGCCAAGAACCTGATTCCTAATAGAAGACCTAGCCGCAGTCAAAAGAAAGTTCCTCTGTACTCACAATCGGTCGACTTGGACGAAGTATTGGATACTGTATCCGAAGGTGGTCTGGTGGAGGACTAGTGAATCCGAATGGAGGGACTGTTGATGAGGAAACGGTGAAAAGACATAGATAATATTTCATCCGTTGTATAATACACATCTATATCAGTTCAATCATATAATGTAGGTATCCACTCGCTACTAAGAATATATGCTTAGATCTACCATCAACTATTCTGATAATGATGTAAAAGCTGAAAAAAAAAAAGAGATATGGGTATCCACATTCATAAATCTCAAAGAAACTACGAATCAATTTCAGCTGTGGTTGCGAGTTCAAGCACCAGATCTATCATTTGGTAAATTGTAGATTGGTATATTAGCATTTCGCAGCCAATTCCTTGGAGCTCAGCCAATAAGCACTCCGTGCTATCCATCACACCCACCCGAAACCCCAAAAACAGAGAATTTCTTTGAACAAAAATGGAGAAGAGAAATTTACGACTATCAAGTCAACAACCGCAATTACCAAAAATAAACTTTCCTGCCTTCCACGTACCCCATCATTCTGGCCCCTCCTGCACCCGTACCTCCGCAGTTTCCCTAACTAATCTCTAAGCCTTCAACTAGCCTCCACACCCAATTACATGGCGTTTTTCGAAAGCTTACGTGAGCGGGCAGTGTCCACGTTATCGCAGGTCCTCGACCGCAATTCTTCTTCTGGTCTCTCCAAAAATGAACTTTTCTGCCACGAGCACAATCTTCCAGACGGAGAAACTATATTGGAGGAACTGGCCGTAGAAGTCAGCTTCAGCTCAGAGGCCGGAAAAGAGGCCTACAAGAACGCAAATTATCCGCAGGGCCGTATCTTCTTGACCCAGCGCTTTTTGGTCTTTGGAGATGTCTTCGACCGCCGCAATTGTCTGTTCACCTTACATCTCTCGACTATTAAGAAAGTGGAGCGTCTCCCCACCTCTCTGTATGGATTTGCATTGGCACTCACCACCCATTCGAAGATCTACATTCGGTTATACTTAGTCGGACTTCGTTCGGACAGCGAGCGCTTTTCGTCGCTGCTAAAATTAGCTCTCAAGAACAACTTGGCCAGTGTCAAGAATTTGGCTCCCTTCATCCAGTCATGCTACTCTGAGTACCTTTTAGCGAAGAACAAGGTGTCGACAGAGAAGATTTCCGAAATCCCACCGGGCGGGTTGGGTATCTTGTTTAAGTTTCCGGGAAATCCGAAGGAATCCAGAGACCGGTCCAAGATGAAGTTGTGGTTCGACTTATTCCGCATAGATGGCCGAAATCTCTCGCTTATCAAAACCCCCATGTTCTACAAGTTGGTCCGCGTCGGTTTACCTAACAGGCTTCGAGGCGAAATCTGGGAATTGTGCTGTGGTTCCATGTACTCGAGAATCGACAACCCTAGCGAATACACCGGCTTGTTGGACGCAAATGAGAGCAAAACTTCGTTAGCAATTGATGAGATCTCCAAGGATTTGAACCGATCTCTCCCTGAATATGCTGCCTATCAGCACCCGGAGGGCATTGAAAGACTCAGACGAGTGCTTACAGCCTACTCGTGGAAAAACCCAGAAATCGGTTACTGCCAAGCCATGAATATTGTGGTTGCCGCTTTGCTCATCTACATGTCGGAGGAACAGGCCTACTGGTGCTTGAATGTGATCTGTGACAGAATCGTCCCAGGATACTACTCCAAAACCATGTATGGTACTTTACTTGACCAACGTGTGTTTGAGTCGTTGGTTGCGCAAACAATGCCTATTCTTTGGTCTCATATAAATAAGCACGATATTCAGCTCTCTGTGATCTCGTTGCCATGGTTTTTGTCACTCTACTTGACATCTATGCCTTTGGTGTTTGCATTCAGAATCTTGGACGTTTTCTTCTTGCAAGGTCCTAAGACGCTATTCCAGGTAGCCTTGGCTGTTTTGAAGTTGAATGGCGAAGAATTGTTGCTAGCAGAGGATGACGGCACTTTCATTTCCATTTTGAAAACATACTTCCACACTTTGGACCAAAGTGCTCACCCGTCCTCCAGCAATCCAAAATTTGCA
This sequence comes from Sungouiella inulinophila, assembly GCA_030562885.1. Lineage (NCBI taxonomy): Eukaryota > Fungi > Ascomycota > Pichiomycetes > Serinales > Metschnikowiaceae > Sungouiella > Sungouiella inulinophila. The sequence goes on from JAKUAG010000021.1 coordinate 156,528, forward strand.
CAAGTTACGAGATTCCAGGAGTTGCTCGTTACTGCCTTCAAGGAATTTTCCGTCATTGGGGATGATACAATCGAAAAGCATCGCACCAAGCATAGGGACAGTATCTTTCAGAACGTCTCGACATTTGTTAAGAGAACAGAATTGCGCAATTTGCCCAGAACTTCCAATTTCTCTCAAGATGACCTTTCGCTTCTTTATGACCGTTTCTATTCAATCGTCCAATCCCAGATTGCTGTTGGTGGGGGCTCCCTGTTTATGGACTTCCAAGCATTCACCACTTTTATGACCCAGATATGTGACTGGGTAGAGGAGCATCCTAGCGAAGACATTGCTGAGAAGCAAACGAAATTTTTGACGAGACTTTTTGGGCAATGGAATGAGGATAAACTGGGAGAGTTATCTCTCGCGCAGCTTGTTGTGGGATTGAACAAGATGGTCGAACCAGACTTGTTGACTTCCATATCCAATTTCTTCTCTCTCTATAGTGTGGACGACAATGTGGACAGAGAAGGGATCTTGACCATTTCTGAGGATTTGTTGTACATCACATACCCCTGGAAAGAAGGCTTACTCTTAGATTCGCTTACTGAAGGGGCTATTGAAAACGCCATTGCAGACAAAATCTATGCGCAACAGCAGGAGAAGAGCAAATCGGAGGGCGAAGTGATACCTATTCCATCGTCGATTGATATTGACAAGAAGAAAATCGAGAATATGCAGCTCGAAAGATACTTGTCCGCTGCGAGCACGTTCATTCAACGAGCTTTTGAGTACGCACAACCAGTGGAAGAAGAGCCGTTGCTCAAAGAACTTGCTGTCGATAATACCATCTCTCATAATGCGGCATTAAACCCCAAGACGCCAGTTGTGGTCAACTTACCAACATTCCGAATGGTCGTTCTTGCTGATGAAACTTACGAATTATTCTTCGACAAAACCTTACGACAGTCTATTCATATCGACAAGCATTTGGACAACAAGACAGAAGCTATGAGAAATTTGCGTGATATGTTCGATGGCCTTCTTGCAGATGGACGGGAAGTTGCTAAAAAGGTTCGTCGCCGTATGGATTCTGCTGCCCACCAGGTGCCACATGGTGATAACTCGTCAGTCAAATCAGGCAAGAGTGCCAAAACTCAAGAAGATGAGGAAGAAAGAGATGACGACTTTGGTGTTATTGATATCGACGAGAATGACAAAGACTTGTTATTCGGAGCAGAGGCACAAGCGCTTGTGGACCCCATGAACAACCATCACGCCGACAAGAAACAAATTGAGAACTTTCACAGGGCTGAAAGACAAGCTTCGAATAATGATAAGTCTGGTCACCATACCAATCTTATAGAGTTTGAGACTTAGGCTACGCAAATATTCTTTTTGGAGGTCTTAGTAAATTTAGTTCTAATCAGGTAGTAGAAAAATTAGTTCAGATTAGTTTTTGCCAAAAAGCTTCCTCAAGAATTTTTTCTTCTTCGGCTTTTCTTCTTTCGGTGTTTCATTTTTGTCCTTGCGAAGTGATATGATTGGAGTGTGCATCACCTCGTCACGGCCAGCGGTTTTGGGAGGGGCGTTCACGCTTGCGCCACGTAAGTCGTCATTCGAATCGTTGAAGCGAGAGGATAACGCGGTGTTGGCGGCAGCGTAAACTGGATATGAGGAATCTTCATCATCAGAGTCTGCATATCGTGATTTGAAAGCTTTGAATCCGCCAGTACGTGCTGGAGCAGCTGTGGGGGCTGTAGAAGGAGCCGCTGCAGCCTGATCGGTGTATGCTGGCGGCACGTGTGACTGTACCCTTCCTGATCTCAAGGTGGTTCTATGATTAGGTTGCTGTGGAAAGTGGCCCGGAGGTGCATTCTCCCCCTTGCTAGCGTCTTGATGCTTTGTGAAAGAAGATTGTCTCTTCACTGGTGGCTGGAATTGCGATTTCGGCCTGCTATTTGCTTTGGCATATAGCTCTGCAGCCTTCAACTTCGACGGCGACTGATAATTAGGTTGTAATGCTGGATGTGGAGGAATTGGCTGCGGTTGGGTCTTGAACGTTCTTGAGCTCATTCCTCCACCATTAGCGCGAGATGTTTGCGAAACATCTGACTGAGACCTAGGTCTCAAAGAGCGACCTGACATGGCATTAGCAGTGGGAGTGGTAGAACTTGGTGCTTTTCTCAATGTTTGTGACATCCTCTTCAGTGGCGTAACTGGTGACTTCGGAGGCGAAGGTCCCTCAGGAGGAACAAGGCCGTTGGCATCACTTAATTGAGCTGACGAGAGCTTGGAGTTCAAGCGAGTGTTTTCAGCAGTAGTCAATGAAAGATATGCCTGGTGGGCAGGGCTTTCGGATTGAGCGTTCTTGGACAGGTAAGCAGCCTTGGGCATCTTCAAAGCAGACTTGATTGGTCTACTACTCTTTGAATCCAGACTGCCGCCAGACTTGATTGAAGCCGCAGCCAAGTTCAACGGTGGTGGAGTCAATCTTCCTGTTAAGTGGTTTTCGATGATCTCAGGCACTGGGTCGAATCTCGGAGAAGGAGAAGGAGAGTCGATATGCTGTACGTCAATAGGATCAAATACTGGCCGCAATTGCTTGGCGAGATTGGGTGTGTCAAACTCATGGGTTGGCACTGCTTCAATACCGAAATCCTTATCATTCCCGTGAGCTTCGTCAGGGACCTTTCGAGAGGAGGACACAAAGCTGGGAACTTCAAGAGAGTATTCACTCGTAGGCGCGTCTGCAGCATCCTCTAGCCTCTTCTTATCAAGCTCGTCGGTAGCAACAGGGGCCGGGTGTGAGATTGGGACGTCATTCGCAGGTACCATTGTCCCATCAGCAACATCCTTTTCGATTTCCTTCTTCTCAAGCTCGTCTACCACAAAAGGCAAAGGCTCAATTGGAACGTCCTCCTCGTCGTCATCCTCAACCTTCGGCTGACTTTCACTCTGGAAAGCCCCCACAACTGTAGGAACTTTCTCGTGACCGTCTGAGAGCGTAGTCGGGATCAGATCTGAGACAGGGCTAAGAGTCCGGGAACGAATCTGCTCCTCGTCCTCTAGTTCCCTGAGTGCACGCATTCTTTGTTCGTTTTTCAAACGCAACTCCTTCAATCTCTCGAATTCCAACCGCTGTGCCTCCAACTCCTTAGCCAAACGTTCCTCCTCGGCAATCTGGCGTTTGAGCAGCTCGCGCTCAGCCTTTTGCTCAGCGAGAGCAGCCTCTGATGCCGACAGCTTCTCCAACTCTACATTTTCAACGATCTTTGGAGTGCTCAACATCGATGACTGTCTCTGAGTACGTGAACGCTGGCTAGGTCTGTTTATCGACAATTGCTGGGCTCCACTCATGGAGGGCAGTCGCGGAATAGACCGCAGAGTTGGCCTTCCAAGCGACATGCCAGATCTCAAGGAGTTGGAACGTGCAATCTCTTTTTTCAAGGTTGCTTCGGGCACTTCGATCACCTGGATACCGTTTGGGGTAGGAACGTATTTTTTCACCATTTTCACAGGAGGTGGGGCAGGCGTGTGGTTGAGCTTCAAGTCGCTCATCTTGGCGCGGTTGCTGTAGTGGGCGTCGGCCTCGTGGCCCATCTGCTCCAAAGTAGAATCGGTGAAGCTGTCGTCCACGCTATAAGAGATTTGATGGCCGGAGTTGCCAGAACGAAGCGACGAGGCGCGTGCGGGGGCGGCACGGGGTTGCCCCTGGTGGTTAGCGCCGACATTGGACGACGCTCTTGATGTGTTTGGCGTGCTAGTCGCTCTTATCTGAGAACCAGAAATACTGGAGCTTCTCTTCAAAAGAGAGCCGTGCGACCGGGCTTGCCCTTGGGAATTCCGAAGGGAGTAGCTCGGATTGTGCCCGTATTTATCGGGATTGGATTCTCTCAAGTTGTCTCCAATGGAGAGAGCAGCCGCCATGGCATTTGTGTTTGGTTGCTGTGCAGCTGGCGAGGCGTGGCCGACGCCAGTGTAGGCGGTTGAATTTCGGGTTTTGCGTCTAAACATAGCGGGAGTGGTTGTCGGTAAATTGGGCCAGAAAAGTGGGCCAGAAACGTGTGTTTTCGGGCGACAATTGAGCGGACTTGGAGGTTATAATGTGGAGTGGGAAGAATCGTCTAGGGGAGCGTTTTGGTGGGTGCACGTCACTTGGAGAATTGGGAACGGGTGGGAACAATGGAGGTAGAAGAGTGAGTTTTTTGAAATTGATGGGCGTTCGCAGAAATTTGAAGGTCTAAGGTATTTCCAGGAGGCTCACTGCTTTTATTTGCGTTCGCTTTTGTTTGTTTTCTTGGGCACTTTCAACTGTTAGCAAGCTCGGTTCTGCAGGAGGAAGCGAATGTGAGAGAAGGTACGGAAGACAGGAATGGGGAAGAAAACTGGTATGGCGCGAGCCGTATGGGCAATTATGGAGAATATGGGAAGTTGGGAGGAGTATGGGAAGTTGAGAGAATATTGGAAAATGGGAGGACAAGTGGCAGAACATTAGTGGGCCTAGGAAAAGAATTACCGATCTTCCTCAGTGAATTCTTTTCCTCTGGAATGTCCTGTGAGATTACGACATGATTGTTGTTCGCAGCCATTTCCGCACTGAGCGTGTTTCGTGGAAGAGAAAATGATTCTACACCATCACACTAGCTTTTCTAGTTTGTTATTTCAGTAATTATAATAGATTGCGCTAAAATTAGATTGTTTGGTCTTTAACTTTTCACTTAGTTCTAGAACCATCCCTGAATCGTATTAGGTAAGCCATGGCCATTGTTTGAGTGGTTCCCTCTTCGCTTTCTTTATAGGCATTACATTATTTGAATGGTTCCCTTTTTGCTTTCTTATAGGCATTAACGACGCTTTCTTGATTCGTGTACACGCTGTAGACCATTACAGCTGTTTGCATTCAAAATCTTCAAGTCTTTTCTTTCTCTTGGGGTTACACCCTTCAGATTCGAGATATATTAGAGGTCTGGTTCGTTGTCAGAAGCCAGGAGAGCCTTTTAGCTTACTGTCAAGTAATTATAATCAAGTATTGAATTCGATCTCCTTCCTCTGACATTCATCTACCCGATCGCTAACACTTATGTTTATATTAACTGGAAGCTGGGTCCACGATCATATGACTGCTCTGCACTCTGATTCAGATACCCATTTCTTCAGGAATCTGCGTCGAATGATACATTAGTCTGATGCTTGCTCTGCCAAAGCCCAATTCATTTCCCAATAAACCTTCAAACCAATCTCAGTCCTTTTCACCACTTCAGTCGTCAAAAACGCGCAGTCATCTTTGTGAGGGAAGTTCTTCTCTCACTCCGAAAGAATAGAAAAATCTCCTAAATCCCACAATTCCACTGCTCCAGTCCATCAGTCTGACGAGCCCAGTCAGCCAATACACCGAAAGTACAATATTTCGCTCGATCTCTCAATCTGACATCCCGCCAATTCTCTAATTGTGGCGATTGGCCCAATGAGTTCAGCTTGTCTCGTCCATTCCTGTTCTCTTACCTTTTGTATCGATCTTCTACCAATCACCCATTTACTATTCACCTCACTCATTTACCATTCACCTCACTCGGCGTGGCAAGATCCCAACGGCATTAGCAACCCACGTTCCCCATCGTTGGCCACTGGCAATCACCAAACCCAAAAATGGCCGGATACAGAGCAAAAGCCCACTCCAAAGAAATCCCTGCAAAAGAGGCATAATTATTTGATCCTTGATGATGGCGTAAGTGACGATTCCAGGCGTAATGGGGGCAATGGGTGCAAGATCTCGTTGGTCAACATTTGTGGATTCCTCTTCATCAATGTCCAAAAGGTCTAGTTCAGAATTGGTGATTGAGGACTTTTTGATCTGGTTCTGGGCGGCGTAATTATCGAGCGACTTGAGAAACGATTGCTCGAATCGTAAATCTGGAATGGTGATTGCTGAAGTCTTCATGGTGGAGGTTAAAGGTGTTCGCATTGAGAAATAGTGCACTCCATAATCAGGGCCATACAGATGTACAGAAAGACGGTTTGAGAAAAAGACGTAAACGCATAACCTGGAGATTACAAAATATATAAAAATGCAACACCTAGAGTAGATGAGAAATGTACAGAAAATCAAAGACTTTGAGGATCTGTTGCAACATAAAATGATATTACCATGACGTTCGCATATCATTACCATTGATGCATGGTCACTAGATAGAGAACGTCATACGAAGGATTCGGATGTTGCTTTGATGCTAGAAAGGACACTTGTAGTGGAAAAGGAAAACTGAGTTGGCCATTGACCACGGAAGGTATAAGTAGGAAATGTGGAATAGGATAATTCAGGCTGTTGGTAATTCGAAAAGCGAATGGGATTTGGAGAACCAGGGTCATGTCCACATTAAGCTGTAAGGTGAGGTCCTTCTGACTGAGACGAGTAGGTGGAGAAATAGTAAAGGGCCAGAAGGATTTTCACAGAAACCACGGCATGCTGTGAAGACGAAGATTTATTGAGAAAAGCGCAGTCAGTGCCTACCCATCAGTTCTGATGAAGTTTAGACAAGGTATGAGGACCTGGTAGAAGATTTTCAAGGAGAAAACATGCAGTTATTTGATGATGGGCTAATATGGTTGTTCACTTTAATTTTGTTTTCTGATTATCTTTTTCCTACTACAAATTGTCTCTATTTTTCGATTCTCTCTACAAGTTGTCTCTATTTGCCATTCTCATGGTATTCATTTGCGTGCTCACTCAATCAGAAAAAGACAGAGATGGCCGACCACTACCACCTGAAAACAAAGACTCCAAACATGCCTTAACAAACCATACTAAATATAAATAATACGTCTCTGATTACTCTTTTCTACGAATTGTCTATTTTGCCTCTCTCTGTATTCATCTACGCAATCTGTGCGCTCACATAAAGAAAACCAGATACAAAGATGACCGATCACTACCATTCAAAAATACATGCCCTAACAAACCGTATTAAATAAAAATATCACCCAAACCTCCTTCCCACCAATCACTCGGCAAGTTCAAATCACTATTCCTCTAGCCTTCCTCCTGCACCCGTGCACCACTAACTAATCACCAAAAATTCTCCACAACCAACACCATCAACCAACATGGAGATCGACAGCGCAGACTCGGGCCCTCGTGTCACCATCAGACAGACCGAACGTGACCACGTCGACTTCATCTTGCGTGGCGTCGACTTGTCCGTGGCAAATTCGCTCAGAAGAACCATGTTGGCCGAAGTTCCAACATTGGCTATCGATTTGGTGGAAATCGACGTCAACACGTCGGTTCTTGCCGACGAGTTGCTCTCGCATCGGTTGGGTCTTATCCCCTTGATCAGTGAAGGTATCGAAAACCTCTCGTACTCCAGAGATTGCACATGTGACCAATATTGTCCCAACTGCTCGGTGAAGTTGGAGTTAACCGCCAAATGTGACAGCGACAGCACTATGAACGTCTATGCATCGGATTTGGCCAAGTTCCACAACGGATCCAAATTGGGAGACCCGGTTATCCGTGACCCAGCTCAGAGAGGCCCATTAATCTGTAAGTTGAGAAAGCACCAAGAAGTTCGTCTTACATGCATCGCTAAGAAAGGTATTGCCAAGGAGCACGCCAAGTGGTCGCCTTGCGCCGCTATTGGTTTTGAGTACGATCCCTGGAACAAGTTGAAGCACACAGACTATTGGTACGAGGATGATGCTGAGGCTGAATGGCCTAAATCCGCCAATTGCGAATGGGAAGAGGCGCCAGACCCAGACGCTCCATTTGACTACAACGCCAAGCCTGCCAACTTCTACGTGGATGTGGAGACTGTGGGGAATTTGCCTCCCAAGGAGGTTGTGATCCGTGGAATCGAGACGTTGCAGTTGAAGCTAGCAGGTATTGCTGTGGAGTTGAACAAGGACACCGTGGAGGCCAACGATGCCAACACCGGAGGGTTTACTACGTATGGGCGGTCGCCTGGTGGCGCAGGAAACTCGCCTAACGGGTACTCGTATGGAGAAGGTTTTGGCAATTCCGGGTGGTGAGTGTATTATATCATGTACGATAGATTGGAGAGATTGTAGTGGAGGAAGGGGACAATAGTAATACTGATTTGATATTTTGGGACAAGGTATCGAGTTTTGATAGCTCAATCATTTTTGATGACTCGATCAATTTTTGAGGAGGTGGAGAGTAAGAATATGAAATTGGTGGACAGTAGTAATACTTACTTGGGACAAAATATCGATTTTTGATAGCTCAATCATTTTCTGATATCTCAATCATCTTTGATATCTCAATCATTTCTTGATAGCTCAATCTTTTATTGATTACTCAAAAATACTTATCTCAATCATTTTTTGATAACTCAATCAATTTTTGATCTCACTTCTAGATAAGTCAATCATTTCTTGATAGCTCAATCATTTTTGATAACTCAGTGAAACCTAAGGCCAAAGGGCCAAATCAACAAAAATTTTCAAACGAAAGGGCATAGGTGGTAGTCCCTGGAGCTAGGGGTCAAGGACTGTCGCTTCGCTCCAGTCCAAGTGAATCGTTCCTTTTTCGCTTGGGCCCGTGGATTACCGTACTATCGTATACATTGAAGAATGTCTACTATAATTACAGCCACCTACTACTATCACGAGGTTTCTATCTCCATGCAACCACATCGGCAAACTTCACTAGCGTTCCCCCAAAAATGTCAAGTGCACTGCCATACGTCAAGTCGACCTTTCCTCCACTCAACTTCTTCACCTGCTCCAAGTCCTCAACCAGCTTTGCCCCTCCAGCATAGACGATTTTTCCCCCAAATCCATCCGGACACCACTCTCCAAGCTTTTCAACCAACTTTGCGTCAATTCCTTTGCATAAACCTTCGACATCCGCAGCGTGAATCAAAAATTCACAGCAATAGTCGGCCACCCGGGCCAAAAATTCGGCGCTGAGCTCACTGTCGGTGAGTGTCTGCCACTTGTTGATGGCAACAACCCAATTCTGTCCGTTGTCGATTTTCACCTCTCGACAACTCAAATCCACCACTAGTCTCTCTTTACCAACTGCCCTAGACAAATTCTCCAATTTCGTCCAGTCAAGTACCGTTTTCCCGTTTTCTGTAGAAAAAAGCCAACTAGTCACAATCACTTGCGAGGCCTTATAGTCGTCCAACCACAATTTAGCGTTTTGGTCGGTGATTCCTCCGCCAACCTGAAGGTGGTTGGGCCACGTCAAACAGGCCAACTTGGCGGCCTCGTCATTGGCTGGATTGCTACCGAGCTTAATCACATGGCAGCCTTCGATGCCATTTTGTCTATAAAGGTCAGCGTAGTAGGACGAAGGTTTTGTGGAGACGAAGTTCTCGGTGGTATCTTTTGATTCCAGAATGTCATCTGACTTGAGAGTTCCTCCCACAATCTGCTTTACCTGGCCGGCGTGAATATCAATGCAGCCTCTAAAGCGAGTCATTCTATAAACTTTCTATTTTTGGTTCTATGAAAGGTTCAAAAAGGGCCGAAATCAATGGTGTCTATCCAATCTATAGTATGCACTCGCGAAATTTTACTGCTACCACCATCATGAGTGACGACGACTATTTGGAGATCCAAAGACGCAATTTCGAGCAGCAGTTTGGATCGCTCGAATCTTTAGGATACGAAGATAAGTCCAAAGTTGATGACAGTCGAAGCTCCGGGTCTGAAGAAAGTGGTGAGAGCGATATTGAAAGCGATGAGCATGATGAGATAGATGATTCAGACAATTCAAGCGATAGTGAGGGCTCCAGCGCCAGTGAAAGTGAAGAAAGCGAGTCCAACGATGAAGAGCCTCAGGTGGTTCGTCTCGAGACATCGCACACGCCGGTCATCCAGTCCAAACAAGATAGAAAGTTGGCTCGTCTAGGTAGAGCACCTACGCTTGGAGAAATTGAGAAGAAAAACCAGGAGCTCGAAAAGCTCAGTAAGAAGCAGCAGGCTAAAGCGGCCCAGGAAGATGCTGACAACTTGCAGAACGATTTGAAGCTTCAGAGACTTCTCAGCGAGTCCCACATTTTGGCACACAACATGGACTTTTCTGGAGCAGAGTTGACGCTCCAGACCCTCGACTACGAAGCTCCAGTAGGCAACGCCAGACGTCGTATTCTCGACCAGCGAATCAGACAAGCGGCTTCCACTAATTCTTCCACCAAGGGCTTACCCAAGAAGCTTGAGAAGATGCCCATGAACATGAGGAAAGGTATGATTTCTGCTAGAGAACGGAGGGTGGCCGACTACGAGAGAGAGGCTCGGGAGGCGGGAATTGTGCTTTCCAAGGTCAAGAGGGGCGAACTTAGAAACTTGGATAGTGGACGTGGAGCTACTGTTTCCAGTGATAGACTTGGAGTTGGAAAGAAACAGGCCAACAGAGTTAGAGACCGAGGACTCCGCATCCATAGTGTTGGAAAGTCGACACGGAATGGATTGAAGATTTCTCAGCAGGAAATTGATCGCATCACCAACAAGGGAAAGAAGAGACGGAAGTGAGGGAATGGTATAGAAATGTAATGGCTGTGGATGGATAGCAGTGAGGGGAATGTAGGGACCGTGAGAAGCTGGTGAGTGCTCTTTTGCTATTTTTTTACTATAGTGAGGCGTGTTGACTTCATGATGGTCAAAAGTTCTGACTAATTCTATGATCGCTAGTTCCCACCATTCGTCTCGAGCTAGAGTCATTTTGGCCAAAGCTCCTTGCTTCGTAGATGATGCTGTCCATGTAATCGTGCGTGGATTGCTAGAGATCGATAGAGGTTCATGATCTGGCAACGAAAACGAAAACGACTTTTGAAGGCATGGGGCAGCCTCAACAATTGGGTGACGCAGCAATCCCGGGAGCAGTTCAGACCAGCTTCCCCAACAAAAGAAGGGGCCACAACTCCAATAAGCCATTTTGAGCATTCCAAGAGAGAATTCTTGTTGCAGATACTCCAAGTCTGGGGTTTGCTAATTCAATATTAGAGCTATATTGCATAGCTAAAACTGTACCACTTCCTTTTGTATTACTAAACATAATATTAATAAAATTCCTAAATTTCATCAGTAATTTAATGAACTAGGTTGTGGACTATCTATTAAGTAAGTATTAACTAATGTTGGCTCAAAGTGATTAGTGAATTGGCCATATCCGTACAGTTCGAGCTAGATCATTGAATGGATAGACAAGAACTAGAATTATCAGATAGATGATCACACAATGTGCTAGCACTTATGTACTTGTGACCAGAACTGAAGGATGTAAATACATTGATCTGCCCGGAACAAGTGTAATAAGCCACTTTTGTTTCACTCTATTCACCTACCCACTGCTATCTACCAATATGAAGCAAGGCAAGGAAAATCTGACATAATAGAAATGCAAGGAAACCTAATAGAGAATCAAAGCTAAAAGAAGAGCAGAATAAATCGGACGTAATAGGTTTTTCTTGAAAATTCCGTAGTAATTAAGTGCCTCTAATCTGGAAATCATAAGCCAAACAAGGACAATCTGACCTAATAGAAAAACAAAAAAATCTGACTTATAAGCCTAGGAAGGACAGTCAAATCCATTAAAAAGGCAAAATTAGAAAGGCAAAAAATTAGCAAGATCACATTAATTCTCTTCTTTCTACCTCACTTCTCCACATTCTTCTCACTCTATTTTCCCTTCATACCTTCCCCAGTTCGCGAAACAATAATAAACATCTACAACTACAAACACCAAGTAAATCCACCAGCCAAACGGCCAACACCAGAAATTTCCACAAATGGCGTCTGTGCTCCCCAAAAAAAGAGGCGCCCAAGCCCAAAACAGACCCACTGCTCTCCATGACCTCTCCAACAAAGGAAGAGTGATCTCCAGATCAACATCGTCCACCATACGAAAACCATCGGGGGGAAATCGCCATGTCAGCCGAGGCGATATGTTTGTGGACGATGCCAACACGTCGTTTGGCGAAGACGCCATCCATTTCCATGAAAACAGACTGACCATTATGTCCAACTTTGAAGAGTGGATCAAGCTCTCCACAGACAACAAGATCACCTCGAAAAACTCGTGGCAGTTTGCGTTGATCGACTATTTCCACGACTTGAACGTCATAAAGGACGGAGATAACATCAATTTCCAAAGAGCGTCCGCCACATTGGACGGATGTGTGAAGATTTATCTGAGTCGAGTAGAGTCTGTGGCTTCCGAAACAGGAAAGTTATTGAGCGGATTGGCGACGAAAAAGGGCCACAAAGAGTTTGAGGAAGGCGACGATGACGCCGAAGACGGCGACGACGAAGTGGCTGCCGAGAATGCCGGCAAGAAAGAGCGTAGAATCAATAGAGTGGTCGAGTCGACCTTGGTTCCCTTTGAACTGCTCAAAATCAAGAAGTTAGACCAGGAATTGGCCATAGATCCGCTTTTCAAGAAGGCGTTGGCGGACTTCGATGAGGGTGGCGCCAAAAGCCTCTTGTTAAATACCCTCAACATTGATTCCTCTGGACGAGTGGTATTCGATGCTACGACCAAGTCCATCAAGGAAGACGATCACGAAAGGCCAGATGACATGCAAATGGACTCTGGATACGTGAATATGGCCAAACTACGTGATATGTTGGGCTCTGACATATCGGGGTTGGATTCGTTGTCCATATGTCCATCTATCACGGAGTTGAAGCTAGTTTTGAGCGACGTGGGCAACGCAACCGTTTTGAGTGACGTCAACAGCAGATTCAATACTGAAGAAGAGAATGAGGTGCTGACACCTTTTGCTCAGGAAGAACCGATGAATTTCCCCGACTACGACATGGATATGGATTTCGAAGACAAGAACACGAATACTGCCAACGACGACGACGATAATATCGCCAATATTGAAGAAAACATGGAGAACCTTGAAAACAACATTCAGAATACTTCAACGCATGTGGTGATGTCGGGAAAAGTGTTGGACCAGGACTTAATGGCTTACTTCGATGAGAAAATGCGTACCAACTGGCGTGGACCCGAGCACTGGAGAGTGACAGCACTCAAGCAGGCCAAGAACTTAGACAAGCCTGTCACAAAGCCTGCAAGCACACAGCCTGAGACAGTCAGAAGAAAACGGAAAGAACACATTGTGGTGAACTTTTTCGAAGAGGACGACGACGATCTCTTGGAAGACATTTTCCAGAAGCACAAGAACCAGTTCCAGATCTCGAAACGACCCGAGGAACGCAAGAGCAACGACCTCCATCGTTTGCCCGACGACATCAAATTCAACTCGCAACGATTGGTGAATTTATTCATCAAACCCGCAAAGTCAATAGTCACATTCTCGTCCCGCATGAAGCCTGTTTTGGTAACCGACGAAGACGAAGAGCAGGCCCGCATCTACACAGACGAAAATTTCTTTGCGGGCAAGTACTTAGAGAGAGAGAAGGAGCGGGAGGAAGAAAGACAAGAAAAACTTGCGGCATCTTTTCACCAGGCCGAAATGGACGACTACGACAACTACGACGGAATCGACTTTAACGACGTGTTGGGGGCTGTCAACAGCTTGTCGGAAAATGCTGATGATGTCAAGGAAGAAGTGGGAAGTCAGTTCGTCACTAATGGGCGTAAGGCTCGTCCAGAGTACGTTAACTTCTCGAAGGTCGCCAAACGGGTGGACGTCAAGTTGCTTAAGGATAATCTTTGGAAGTCGATCAAGCTAGAAGAAAAGGAGAAAACGCCGGGAGAGGAAGCTGAAGATGGCAAGACGTTCACAAACGTGGTGAACGTCATTAGCGAGATGTACCGGCCGGAGGAAAAGAAGGATCTTTCGACAAGTTTCTGCTTCATTTGTCTTTTACACTTGGCAAACGAGCATGGGTTGTCGATTGAGTCGACTGCCATGCACGACGATCTCGTGATTAAAGGGTTTTAGGGAAAGGATTGGTATAGAGCAGTTTGTCTGACGATTGTAGATTGGGGAATATTGAGAGGGTCTTAGGTGGAAACCAAGCTACGTTACTGAATGACTTGGAGATCTAGCATTGTAGTGGCGACTGCCGAAGACGAATAAATGGATTTTCGGGGCTTTTTTCTTTACCCAAGATTTCTTGGTAATTCAAGCACGTTAATATTAGAGTTCGCAACAGTCTAGTACTTGTCCTAGAAAATCGTCATGTGAGGAAAATGACTCGAAAGGCCAAAATGCCACCGTACGTTACTGAATCACATGGAAATTCTGGTTTGTAGTGGCGATTACCAAAGACATATAATTGGATTTTCAGGAATTTTTTCTATACCTAAGATCTCTTGATGTCTCAAACACTTTGATATTTAGTTCGCAACAATCTAGGACTTAAATAAATCATCACGAGAGGATGACTCCAAAACTCAAAATGCGACAATAGATTAACCGAAAAAACACCTTACTTCTTCTTCACCTGCAATCTTTCCCTTCCATATCATTCTCCGATTTTCTATCACCTGGTCGTTCTTAAGCTGGTCAAGCAGGTCATAATAGTGCGCAACAAGAGACTTGTTCATAGAGAATCATCAAGTGAGAAAACGACTCCACAACTCAAAAATGCTAAAGCACGTTACTGAATTATCACATGGAGATCTTGGTACAATCCACCAAAAACGTATAAAAGCAGTATTACGGGACCATATTTCGGTACCTAATATGTCTTGGCCTCCCAAGAACATTAATATTACTGTTCGCAACAATCTAAGTTTTTTCTAGATGAATCACCATTGAGGAAAGTGACTCAGATACCCCAAATTCGAAAACCAAAAAAAAGATAAAAACCTTCTATTCCCCCTCACCAAAGTCATCCACAATCTCTCCACTCCACAACATTCTCCGATACTCTACCGACTGGCCGTTCTTCCACCACCTTCTAGTATCTTGGTAATCACACGACCGCCTCACCACTTCCGTCACTCGCCTCCACCTTTCCACAAACTACTACTTCGGCCTAGCAAACATGCACAGTTTGGCCAAAATATTTCCCAGGAATACCCTGCTATTGGCCATGGCGAGACCCTCGTACATGAGCCGGCCGGCCGCCAGACTTGTGGCTCTCTCATCTTTTAGAAAAGTCTCAACCTCCACAATGTCTATGCTTCTGAGTCTGGAACAAGCCGCCAACGCCGACGTGGGCAACGCCGAGGTCCAAGCGGCGTTCTACAAGCGATTATTGGCCACCAACTATCCACAAATCGTGGTGCAGCGGTTCGAGAGTCCCGGGATCGCTAATTCTCCCGAATGTACTCAGTTGTATTTGGAAGCATTATCCAAGGTCGGAATGAAGGCCAAGGCCGACCAGATAGCTCGCGATCTTGCTGCTGGCGGTGCGGTGGGCCAAAATCAGGGATATTCTCCCTTTTCGTATGGAATCGGCTCCCGTTCTGAGCCCGTCCACGTGATCGTTCTGGAGTCTGGCTTCACCATCTTATCCAAGTGGCTCAAGTGGTTGATTCCCGTGGCGCTCTTCACCTACGGTGCGTCCAACGCCTTCAACTACTTGGTGGAAAACGGCACCATCTTTCGTAACTCCGAGACCGTCGATAAGTCCGTGGACGTCTCTCAGTCTACCGTCAGATTCACCGACGTATGTGGCTGTGATGAGGCCAGAGCAGAGCTTGAAGAGATTGTAGATTTTTTGAAGGATCCTTCGAGATTCACTGGCTTGGGCGGAAAATTGCCCAAAGGTGTCTTGTTGACTGGTCCTCCCGGTACTGGTAAAACGTTGCTTGCTCGTGCTACCGCCGGAGAGGCTGGTGTTCCCTTTTTCTTCATGTCCGGGTCAGAATTCGACGAGCTTTACGTTGGTGTGGGCGCCAAGCGTATCCGTGAGTTGTTTACTCAAGCCCGTGAAAAGGCTCCTGCCATCATCTTCATTGATGAGTTGGATGCAATCGGAGGCAAGAGAAACCCCAAGGACCAGGCTTACGCCAAGCAAACCTTGAACCAGTTGTTGGTGGAGTTGGATGGTTTCTCGCAGACTGAGGGTATCATCATCATCGGTGCTACCAACTTCCCTGAATCGTTGGATAAGGCACTTACCAGACCTGGTCGTTTCGACAAGGAGGTGGTGGTGGAGTTGCCAGATGTGCGTGGAAGAATCGATATCTTGAAGCACCACATGCTAAACGTGGAGACCGCTGAGAACGTGGACCCATCCATTATTGCCAGAGGTACCCCTGGCTTATCAGGAGCCGAGTTGATGAACTTGGTTAACCAGGCTGCAGTTCACGCCTCTCAGCTTTCTGCTCCTGCCGTCGACATGGGCCACTTCGAGTGGGCCAAGGATAAGATCTTGATGGGTGCAGCCAAAAAGAAGATGGTGATCACCGAAGAAGCTAGAAAGAACACTGCATACCACGAAGCTGGCCACGCCATTATGGCCATGTACTCGCCTGCCGCCACTCCATTATATAAGGCCACAATTCTTCCTCGTGGAAGAGCCTTGGGTGTGACGTTCCAGTTGCCGGAGATGGATAAGGTAGACATGACGAAGAAGGAATGTTTTTCCCGACTTGACGTGTGCATGGGCGGAAAGATTGCCGAGGAAATGATCCACGGTCCTGAAAATGTCACCAGCGGATGCTCGCTGGACTTGGCCAACGCCACAGGCATGGCCAGAGCCATGGTGACATCTTACGGTATGAGTGATAAGATTGGGCCAGTGAGAATGAGTGACGACTGGGAATCGTGGTCGCCAAAAATCAGAGATATGGCCGACAATGAAGTGAGAGCATTCTTGGTGGATTCCGAGTTAAGAACACGCAAGATGTTGCAAGATAAGAAGCTCGAGCTCAAGAGACTTGCAGAAGGATTGTTGGAGTACGAGACGTTAACGAAGGAAGAAATGGAGAAGATTGTCAAGGGTGAAGCTATTAGCAAGCCCAAAACCGTGAGCAATACTGTCATCAAATCCACTGGAGGCGGCAGATTGGAGATTCCCGATCCGCTGCCAATTCCGGTTGAAGCATAGGTTGAGAAGGGAAAAGTTTTTGTAAATATCTGTCGGCAGGCATTATAATGTAATGAGAATTGAAGACTATGTAGAAATGGATACAAGCGGTTAAAACTAGAGTATTTTACTTGCTTATTAACTACGTACTATTACTGGAAACTAAATTCATTCCATTGTATACATATGCATGTTAGCGTTGCTGGCCGCCGTTTTGGAAGAAGTTGGCAAGCTGAGCACTCAAGTTTGCGTTTTGTCCACCATAATTGTTCTGTGGGTATCCAGCTTGTTGTGGCATCTGGTCGGGGTATCCCATAGGTGGCAGTTGTTGTGGTGGCTGCTGGTTAAAAAGTCCTGTCAATGGATTGTTAGCACCATTGCCGTAGCCCATAAAGTCTTGTTGACCATTGGAGGTCTTCACATACTGCTCGTCAGACTCCCCTGGTCTGTTGGATTTAGGTCCATTTCTGGTGGAGTTGGTAGGCATCTTCTTGGACATGGCTTTGGAGGAGATACCAGTACCGATTTCAATATCTGGCTCATCAAGAACCATTCCACTCTGCAATGGCTGGCCACCAGAGCCTCCCCATTGAGCCAGAACAACCCACGTCCTATCAGCATCAGTCAAACGTTGGATTGGAATAATGGAGATTCCATGTTGATAGTTGCAACAGTCTCTAGGACCGAATCCAACACCCCAACGGGTTCTCAATGGCAAAGCACCATCCTTGTTAAACGATTGAATGACTTGCTCTGCTTCTTTTCTGGAGTAGACCTTAACAAACGCATGCTTTCTCTCAGAGTTCATGATAATAGACTGAACTTCCGCATATGGCCTCAAGTGAGACGCAAGCTGCCTTTCATCCATACCACGAGGAACACCTCCAATGAACAACGTTCTGGACAACACCTTGAAAGAACCTTGAGGCAATGTGTTGTCAAAGCTGACATTTCTCGGACGGTAGTGAGGAGAACCTGGAACATTCTGCTCACCGTCACCTGGAGAGAAACCTTGAGAGAGCGCCCTTCTGTCATCATGGTCCTGACCATTGTCGCCATGCATGCCTTGACTCATGTGTCCCATTGGGCTCTGACCCATTGGTGCACCATGGCCCATTGGTGGACCTTGGCCCATTGGAGGTCCTTGGCCCATTGGAGGACCGTGGCCCATTTGGTTCCCAGGCATGCCGCCAAACTGGTCGTTTCCATACTGATTATTACCATAACCGGAGTCGTATCTACCGTACCTACCGTTTGGAGAGCGAGAGCGGTTTCTTCTCGAGTAACCTCCAACTTCGTCCCGTCCTCTTCTGTCATTGTACTGGTTGTTTTGAAGTCCCTGGCGGGAGGGATGAACGCTAGGCATATTTCCCATATTGGGCACGGGCGGCATTCCTCTTCCTTGCATGCCAACCTGAGGAATCTGAGGCACTGAAGGTGGAGGATAAGGACTCTGAGAAGCACTGTTCTGGCCTCCGTTCTGACCTCCGTTCTGGCCACCATTCTGCATTTGCTGCAACATGTTGAAGATCAAGTCCTTGTTTGGAGCCTGATTGGGCTGACTTTGAGCTGGGGGCGAGGGCAGAGCCACATTGCCGTTGTTAGGAGCGGCATTTCCACCAGCCAAAGCGGACAATTGAGACAAGATGTTAGTAGCATTATTCGCAGGTACAGCATTTTGCGCAGCAGGAGAGGCTACCGCTGGAGGTGTAGGAGTAGGCGTATCAGACTTTTTAGCAAGAGATGCGAGAGCCAGCAAAATGCTTCCAGAATCCGTCGTCAGGGAACTAGCGGACGGACCAGCGGAAGTGGCCGGTGGAGGAGGAGGAATTTCTGCCACCTTTCCTGGAGGAGACCCAGGAGGAGTGGTGGAACGAAAGTGCTTAGCTCTAATTTTTTCGAGAGTTTCGGGACTGAAGGTCTGAGCACGCTCCCAGATGTCCACCAACTTTCCTATTTTCACGTTAGTGGATGCAACGATCAGCAATTCCATAGAATCATCTATTATGGACTCCACTAATTCACTGATTTTGTAAACACCGGCAGCAAAAGTTCCTTCAGGAGCCAGTGCAGAGACAACTTCATTCCTCTTCTTGGCCTCGTCCATGTACACTCTGACTATGGAGTCCACCACGTACAAGGCGCCTAGTTTGTGAGAAGAAGGAATGGCTTTACAGCTAGCGTACAAGATGGTAATGAACTTAGACTCTTCCGCCACGTTCTTGACGGCGAGATCGGTCAATTTCTTGATTCTGGTGCCCGAAACACCGGGGGCCTTGAGTGTAGCCAACTCTTTCAAAATGGATTCAAATTGCTCAACGTCGGACATGACAAGACTATTAATCTGACTAATCAAGGATTTTACAGCAGCGTTCCTGGGTACTCTACGTCACCGGGAATTTCTTTGTTAATTGGACTGCCGCCTTACAATACGATACTATGCAGCCTGTAGACTGGAGTTTGGATGTGCGGAGGAGGAACGAGTTGCTGAAGTCGAGAAGTTTTTTCTGGGGGGAATGGTGCGATATATATAGGTGAGTTTGTGGTGCGCGCACGACGGTAACGACTCCAGTATTGGGTTGAGGGCCAATATCAGGAAGACAGTGTGTATTTGATATGGGGTATTCAATGGAAGTTTGATTGTGCTGGCAGATATAGTAATAGGGGGTTTTCGAAGTTTTAGGTCGGCTGGTAGGGGAGGATAGCCAGCTATGTCCAGTCATTTCCAGCAAATTCAATAATTGGACTCGTGTAGTGTGCAGGATGGGTGTTCTGTTAGTATATCAGAAATTTGGTAGTAGTGTAGTAACATGTGCAGTATCTAGGAAAGTATTGCACTGGGGAAAGTTCTTAGTCCTAAGTTATATTCAAGACTAATTGTTTCTTGTTTGTTTGTTGTCAAACTTGAGCAGAAAAACCGCATTTATTTATCAAAATACATAAGTACTATGCTGCAACTAAATGTGAGCAATTAGAGATAGCAATATCACATTATAAGAGCAGCAATAACACATTGATCATCCGTATGCTTTGGCTGTGAGCAAATGCATCCTGATGCACATATGAGTTGCGCTGGTTTACTCCTATATGAACAGCTTTTCCAAAATGCAAAGTGTCAACTCCCAACACTTCAGATTGCAAAACCTATATAGTCTTACATATTTGATTCTCGGCAAACATCTAATTGACCATGAAATTTCACCAATTACCTGTGGAGATCATCAAAGATATTCTTCGGCATGTGGATCTCCAACCATTGCATGATATCTGCAAGGAATTCCCAAACCATCGTTTCACCAGAGTCTTGGAGAGCATAGTATATAAGAAGATTTACTACGGCCCAAGAGAATTCCAAATGGATGACATTCTAGTTTCCATTGAGGAATTGTGCCGCTTGGCCAGAGGAAAAATCAATGCGTCCGTGCAAGACTTAACGGTATGTGGCTATCCAGAAGATGATATCGAGTTTGGCTTTTTCGGTTTTCTTCAATTTGCGGAGTCCCATTCGCAATTTTTGGAGGCGATTCCAAAATTAGAATTCGAATGCTCCATTAAGAACGTGCGGCAATACGAATCAAGGGTGCCGCTTCAGAATGTGCTTACATGGTCATTGAAATATGAAGAAACATTCGACACGACCTTTGTCCCGCCCAACTTGGAAGAACTCGTGATTTCCCATAGTCAAAAGCTTAAAACCACAAGTTGGCCGAAGTCATTGACCGTCATATGCATGAAGAGCTGCAGCACATCCTCTAACGGTCGAATTTTCGAATTTGTGTATCCAAATAATATCCCTCCCGAAGGAGTAACGGTGTTGGATATATCTTACTGCAACATAGGTCCGCTTCAAGATATCACCTTTCCTGGTCTGCTTATAGAGCTAAGGATCCCGTATTGTGGCATAAGAAACATTAATGTGTTGCTGTCTAAACTTCCCCAGAAATTGGAAGTGATGGACCTTAGCGGGAATCCTATTGAATCAATTGAGGGTTCTGATTTCCCGCCATCGCTTGAGCTCCTAGATCTTTCGAAATGTGCGCTTCAGAATATCGACAACATAGATTTCCCAAGTCTGCTCAAGGCGCTATTCCTTCAGGGTAATCGAATCAAGAGTCTTGAAAATGTAAGGTTCCCCAACTTGACAATTTTGAATATTTCCAGTTTTGATCCTCAGTGTCGTTCAATGTCGAATGCTAACCTACCTTCAACTCTAGTCAAACTACTTGCAACTGAAAACGCGATCGAGGACTGGTCTTTTACTCGGCTTCCTAAAGGATTGAAGGAATGGGCCTTCTATACGACCGAGAATGCTCGGTCTCTACTATTTCCACTGACATTAGAGACTCTCGATATTGAATTTCCACGGTATTCAACAGCAAACTACCGTGACCTCAACCTTCCCAAAACGCTAGTTGACTTGAAGTTGAAGAATGGAAAAGCAACTAAGTTTAATTGGAATCTCCCAGCTCTCCAGACTTTCGCTATCAAGAACTTGGAAGGAGAGATAATAATCCCTCGGGTGTACGATGTATCAATCATCGGAGAACCAGAATACTTTGCGAACTTAGTTGTCCCTTATGGGGTTAAGGAATTGGAACTCAGCTACCAGGTGAAAAGGTACCCCGATAGTGTGACTAAATTAAATATCTTGTGTCGCAAAGAAGGTGAGGACATTCGCCTACCGCGAAAAGTCCGAAGAATTCTGCTTGGGAATAATGATAGTGATAACGCATTCACCTGCTTCAGAGATTGACTGTTTCGTGAGAATATTATGGCATTGCTGTAACAGGAAGTGCCCAAATCGGTGTTTTTTAATGCTGATTCTTTTTGTTTTTCTGAAAGCCCGATTCCGGCCCATTCACGGCATTCATACGGCGTTGCTGCTGAGAGCTTTCTTGAATGGCCTCGTCACCGCAGATTTTTAGTTACCAATTTCGGCTTCAATCTACTAATCCCGAACTATTACATAATGAAGCAAATGAGGATTATGGTGAGCCATGTGCTCAATTAGTAGCTTATTATATCATCAGGTTTAACATTATGATTAGGAGTACTTTAATCGGTTTATCTACTCATGCCTTATGTTTTTTGCTTTATTTGTTTCCAATTCTCCTTACCGTTAGGTGATGTTTTAGTTTCAATAGAAACTTTATCCTATAGATCTAGAGCTATTTCCTCAGGTTTACGTTCATGTGCTACTATCTTATCTATTGATGTTAATTTTAGGTTCTGTAATAGATTGCGCCACAATCAGAGATTTTGTAATTCAATGCGCTTTTCACTCAGTTTTAGAAACACCTATGAGTCGTAGTAGGTAAGCCTTGGCAACTATTGGTTCTCTATTCGCTATCTTTATAGGAATTTACGACCTTTTATTCGGGTTCACTCTGTAAACTATCACAGGTTCATTGATATTTAGCTTAATGTGGTCTTCTATTGGTTTCATCGGAGGTTTCATTCTATGATGGGAATCTATTGTTTCTTTAGAATTCGCGATAGGAGTGATACAAAGTTACGTTTTCTGTATCGTATTTAGTGGTTATACTAAAGACACTAGCTGTGGCACAATGGTGGCTCCGTTGCAAAGTTGCTCAGTTGCTGAGAACCAGCCACAATGCTAGTGTTGGAACTCCAGCCAATTTTCGGCCAGAAAATACAAATACTTAATTAATACTAAGAGTAATCCTGATGGCCCACTGTTCCAGAGCTGATCACTTTCGCAGCCTTACCAACAACAAAATACGCATTGGGTATGACATTATCATGAAGAACATCACTGCCTCGTAAGAAATACTACTTAAAATGTAGTTAATGCATAATTCAATTCATAGGTGGTTGGAGAACTTCATGAAAAGAGCATTGAAGAACAAGAACACTTATTGTGGTCCAATTTCTTACAGATGTATGCTCTCGTCGCTTTTCGGATATTAATAATGAGTGAGAATTAGCATGGGTCAAGGTCACAATAAAAATGAAGGTATAACATACGTAAATCTAGCTAGATTTGCCATTTGGTGGAATGTAGATGATTGAGTCTTTAGAACCTAGCATCGAAAACCTAGCATCGAGAGCCGGGAATCTAGAAGTATTGAGAATCTAGAAGTACTGAGATCTAGCTGAGAATCTAGAGGTAACGATCTTCGAAGAGGACTGACTATGAGCGCATTTTTAGCAGCCATTAACAATAATTAAGATTATAGCAGCACATTCAGGGAGAAGAAAATCGCTTTATGCAGCCTGGGCGTTGCTGGCTTCCCACTAGATGAAACTCGCCATTTCCCAAGATCAAATTTTCCAAAAATCATCCACCATGATTGTTCTGGGTAGCCTATAGCCTAGTCTCTCCGAACTGCATACAGTTCCTCCTCCCGACCACTCATCAGCGACGACGCTCAGAAACTAAGAACCCAGAAGTCCCCTCATTTCAAAATTCCAACACTAAATGCCAACATACTATTCTCTCCTCTCGATTTCCCTCTTCTACCTCCTCTATCCTACCCTCTACAGTGCAAGACCCATTATTACGCAATCGTGTCCACATTTACGCGCACGCACCAGTGAAAATTTCAACCATTTCATCTTCAAAACCACCCTCCACAATGTTCGGCAGAACTTTTGCACGCACATATGCGTCGCCCGCGAGCCCTGCAATTCTGTCCACCCTCTTGTTGCTGAGACCTCCCGTCATTACGAGCGACTTGCCTGAGTTCCAGAAATTGTACTATAAGTACCAGAATGAGTTGTGGAAGAGATTGATGTGGACATTCCCCAAGTGGTTCTACTACCGTGAAGGTACGTTATCCGAGCAGAAGTTCCGTGAGTTGAACAAAAATCCCGTCTACAACAACCCCAACCTCGAGTTCCCCACAGGAAGACCCGAACTCAGACAGCAGAGAGACCGGAGATTCAAACAGGAGCTCTCATTGCCCAAAACGTACGCGGAGGGCGCCGAGGACGAGCAGCTGAAGGACAGCATGTCGAGAAAGATTGTGCCAAACTCAAGAATCACCGACGCCGACAAGGCCAACGACACCACCAGCTTAGAGAGAAAGTTGGCCAGAACTTTGTACTTGGTGGTCAGTGAAGATAAAGGAGCCACCTGGAGATTTCCTTCGTTCGTCAACACAGGCAAGCCGCTACATAAGGAGGCTGAGGACGGATTGTACGCCATTGGAGGCGAGGAGATCAACTATTTCAACGTGAGTGCCAAGCCATTCCATGTTCACCACAGTGACAAGGGCAGAGAGTTCTTCATCAAGCTGCACATTTTGTCGGGACAATTCACTGCCAAACAAGGATTGACACATGCATGGTTGACCTCTGAAGAGGTGGGAGAGCGCTTGAATAACGAGTATTTCGGGGAGATTCGTCACTTGATGAGTGATGTGTAAGTAGTTCAGCATTCTGTAAATAGCAAAACGACATAGAGATGTTGCAGGTAGCCTTGGAAGCTAGTTGCTGTCGTATTTATTTTCCAAATATCTTTACTTTCTCCACATATCTTTACTTTTTTCCACATATCTTTACTTTTTTCCACTTATCTTATGTCTTGTCGTCTGTAACGCCTACATGTCCTTCTTTCCCCTCAACACCTGCTCCGCGGCCCACACAGAACGGTCAAGAACGGCTCCAACAGTAAGAACTCCGGCGATGGAGCTCACAACTCCCAAAATAAATCCCGACCACGTCTTGGCATACTCCTCGCGATTAATTATCTTCATGGGTGAAATGTCAAAGTTAAACTTCACTCCAGGGTATCCACCCTGTGCATGCAAGGTGTTGTGGTGATCGTCGTCGCGTCCGCCAACAATAGGTCTATCGTGAGTGATCACCGAGAACTGGTTGGTCTCGACCGGCTCTTTCATTCCTTGCAAGAACTCAAATCTGGTGGACACAACCGACAAGTAGTACGAAGCAACATGATTCTTGACGTTTTGTTCAAACAGGTGGCCGTCCAACGGATGGATGGACGGAGCGGTCTCTTCATTTTCGGAAGACGCCAACGGTAACGACGACCCAGGGTCACTGCCGAAAGAGAAGTGGTTGATGATGTGACGGATAGAGAACTTGTCTGGGTACTTGCCCCACAACGACACGTCGTGCAGAAGTCTGCCTCTCTTAGACAATGGGGTTCCTGGAGCAAAATGCAAGTTTCCGGAGATTCGACTGATTTTGGCCGAGCCCTTGATGCGGCAGCCTTCGTTATTGTTGATTCTTTCCGTCAACTTAGCAACGTACCCTTCATTCTCACATTGTTCGATCTCAGAGCCATCAAAAAATCCCCATTCCTTGACGGCGTACGCCAACCGCACTGCCTCACAGGTGTTGCAACAGTACTTATTGTCGTCCTGGTTCAAGGCTCCGTAACAAGATCCACAGGGTTTGCCCTGCTCGGCCTCTTCTTTGGTCAAGCCCTTGCACACCTCTTCAATTTCGGTCACGCGGGACAAAATCGGCAAGTCGTCCTTGATTTCGTTGTCGCCCACCACTCTGAAGATCTCAAACCCGGACTGAACAACATCCAAGTGCATGTCACCGGTGAGGTCCATGATGTCCAAGGACAACACTCCACAAGGAACATCAGGAAACGTCACGTCCAAGTTGATGTCGAGCTGCTTGTTGACGTCACGGTTGACCACCAACTCGGGCCTCACAATGACGGACATGTAGTCATTGTACTCATTCTTGATCAAAATGAGCACGATGAAAACGCAGACCAAGGTGATCATGCCTCCGGAAGCAGTGCGCACACGGGCGTCTTCCACGGTTTTGGAGAAGGCATCGAGGGATAGCAATCTGGGTCGAGACGACATGGTCGATTTTCCTGATGTTGTTCAACTTTCACTTTATGCACACAGTGTCCAGTGCGTGCGGGCAGGACTGGAGCCGAGAGGTGAAGACGAAGAGCGATAAGAGGTGATTTGGGAAAAGAACCGAGAGGGATCGATCTGATGCCGAGGTCGCGATGATCAGGTGGAAATTATCTTTGTTGTGTTTCCTTTTTTATCGTTGTCCGAATAATCAGTTGATGTCTCGGCAAATTAGGCCTAGTAGATATCGAATGAGACAGCAGCGACACCTGAGAAGGGACTAACGAAGAAAAAACAAGAAGAATTAGACTTGAAATAATTTTTAATTTACCAAAATCATTTCATTGCTCTCTCCTAGTCCTCCCCAAGTTAAACTCCCGGGTCTTCAATTCATTCCCAATGCCTAATCTGCACACTATTCGTCACCACCAACTCACATTAGACATGTCTCTGAACTTTTCCAGTCTTCAATATACTCCCGTCAGAGACTTAGGTTTTGGAGGCAAACCGTCTCTGTCGGACATTACCCATCTCTCGGTCAATGCCACGGGAAACAGGGTCATAAACACCAGAACTGACAGGTCGATACGAGTATGGAGAGTGGTCCATCTGAGAGCTTCGAACCCCACCGTGATAGAAAATGCCCACCGTGATGCTGCCATCATACTGTGGAACACAAATACAGACACCTCGTTTGCGTCTGTGGGAAGAGACAGCTATGTGAAATTGTGGAACTGTTCAGGTCGCTTGGAACGAGAGATCAAGGTGCTGAAAGCCAAAGGCGCCGCCGTGTTGGAACAGATCGAGTACTCTGCAGATGGAGAACTCTTGTGTGTTGTCGATACAGACGGAACGCTCATTTTCTATAACGTTGGAGACACTTACTCCAGGATGACACTGATCAAGGCATCCGCTCACGTCAACGACATCAAATGGACCAATAGAGGTCATTTCTATGTCATTGCAGCATTGGATAACGGAACCGTGGAGATATTTCAGCCGAATTTGGACAAAAAGTCCGTGAAGCTCGTTCACACTCTCAAAGGACATAAGTCTCCAGTCACCTGCGTGAGCATTGACCCTCGGGGCAGGTTCATTGCATGCGGAACAAAAGAGGGAATAGCATCGCTTTGGCGAACCTCAGATATGCTTAATTTTCGGGCTTTGTCAAAAGTGGACGAGGAAATTGCCGGGATCGAGGTCAGCCGAGATGGATCGTTTCTCGCTATATCATATGCCCAAGGGTCCAACATCAACATTTATGATTGGGATACCGTTGAACACTTGCATGAAGTCCCAAACTGCTCAGCAGGAAAAACAGGGTATCTGGCATTGAAGTGGTTTCCTCATAGAGCCAGCTTTGCCTATGTTGGCGATAGTGGACGTGTGGTGGAGTTTGCAAAAAAGGAACAGAACTCAGGTAAGTAGGAGCAGAGCGAGATGTCGAAGTTGATGGCAGGAGGGCTTTTTGATGTAAACGCTGGGTTTTAGTTTCTGTGGTACTCAGTTGTTTAGTCCGATTTGATGGACTGATCCTTTCCGCTGTCCGAGGGGCAGATAACGCAAATTAAACTTTGAGATATTGCCAAAAGGCTTGATTCATTGTCGAAATTCTTGTTGTGGATTTCACAATTGAGACGTTTTCTTGAAAAGCTCCACACTGTCTCGTCTATCGTCGGTTGGTGAACTCCAATTCTACGCAAACAAAATCAACAATCATAGAAGTCTTCGATCGAAGTCAAAGCATAAAACTTACCAATTATCTATTATCTGCTAGTTTTCTGCGGCCCTTCCCACTCCATAAAAGCACTCTCCATCTCTATGACCCAAATCCATTCCAGTCAAGTGCCCGGCTACTGTTCCAAAATGCGGCAGGCCTGCAGACATCAACGGTGCCTTCCCACCTTCAAGCCTCGCGACGGACTCGGAGACCCACGCAAGGAAGCTGCAAAAACATGAAAAGCGGGGAACAACCTAGAATAAATAGAGAGGCGTTCGCCCACAAAATAAATGCGCCTTTTTTTTCTTTGGGGACTGCCCCCTTTTATAGCTTCCATTCCCTTTTTGGTCCCTTGCACGACCGCCTCTCTTTACTCTCACATTTTCCTTCGATTCTCATTGCGACCTTACTCTGTTTTCCGCGATAATTGGCTTCCTCCTCACTTGTCTTTTGTTGCACCAGCCTCACATCACTACCCCCGCTGGCCAATTAACCGGTGAAATTCTCGTCTCCCGGATTCATAAATATTCCCACTTTCGCTTCCTAGTCCCACACCTACTCCGCATCCCTGTGCACTCACACCATGGAAACTCCTCCATACCAATTTAGGACATTCTCGTCCACGTCGCTCAATTCTTCAGCGACAAACATCTCGCGGGTGCCCTCGGGCCCACTTCTACAGCTCAGTCTGTCGATGAACCGCTCTTCCAATGCCGAGGATCACTTGTTCTACAAATGCACCTATTTGTTGAAGGAGTTGTCGAAGATTCCAGGCATGGAACCATACATGGCTAATGCTATTCTGGCGGCCGAGAAATGTGCGGAGCAGCAGACGCTAGCACTTCTGCAACAGATTCTGCAGTCCGAAGGCGGCCGCGACGGCTTCCGTGCCTCGGTGGGCTCCGGTGGCTTCTCCATATATCTGGACAACTCTGCAGTTTCACAGTCGGGCCACAATCTTCCCCTCACCAATAGCATATTCACGTTTACAGCGGGTATTCTTCCGGCAAACCTAAGTCTGGACCCCGCCACCCAATTGTGGAAGCTCTTTCAGCAGGGTGCTCCGTTATGTCTATTATTCAACACCATCGAGCCCGCACATCCCATTGCTATCACTCAGAGCGACGATTTGCGGATGTGTAAAAAGGCAGTCTACGACTTTTTGATTGCAGTCAAGACCGAATTGAACTTTGACGACGAATTCATGTTTACCATCTCCAACGTGTTTTCAGAGAGCACTCATGACTTGTTAAAGATTGTTAAGGTGATCACAAAGCTCATTAGTATGAATAAGGCCGAAATCTCGGACGGCACACCTGTCGATGAAATCGCCTCTAACATCGCTAACCTCACAATTACCGACGAGCGCTCTAAGGTGTTTCGCGAGCTCATTCAAACAGAGAGAAAATACATCCTGGATTTGGAGCTCCTCATAGAGTACAAGACAGAATTGCAGAATTCAGATGCCCTTTCAAGTGAACAATTACACGTGTTGTTCCCCAACCTCAACGACATTGTGGACTTCCACAGAAGATTGCTCACAGGACTCGAGTGCAACATCGACGTCCCCACAAGATATCAACGAATTGGGTCTGTCTTCATCCATGCATCCAACGGTCCCTTCAGAGCTTACGAGCCATGGACAATCGGGCAAGTGTCTGCTATTGACCTTATCAATAAGGAGTCAAGCAACTTAAAAAAGTCGTCAACACTTCTAGACCCTGGATTTGAATTACAATCGTATATCATCAAGCCAATCCAGCGTCTATGCAAGTATCCTTTGCTATTGAAGGAACTTATCAAAACATACTCCGATTCCGTTGATACGGTAGGATACAACGAATTATTGACAGCAAGTGCCGCAATGAAGGACGTCGCAAACCAGGTCAATGAAGCACAGAGAAGATCTGAAAATATTGGATTCTTGCAAAACCTCGTTGAAAGAGTCAAGAACTGGCGAGGCTTCAACTTGCGCGAGCAAGGAGACCTCATGTACCACAGTATGGTTGGAGTTAAAGATGGAGAAGCTGAAAAGGAGTACGTTGCATATTTGTTCGAGAAGATAATTTTCTTTTTTGTTGATGTGAACAATGCCGATCCGAAGCAAAAGGAAAAGAAGAGGAGAGAGATTTTGACCTCACGGAAAAAGTCCAACAGCAATGCATCAAGTTCTACCACCAACTTGTTAGAGAATCTCAATGGTGGAAAGGACAAGTCGACCTTGGAGTTACGTGGTAGAGTTTACATTTCTGAGATCTACAATATCTCATCATCAAACTTCCTGGGATACACATTGATCATTTCGTGGTCTGGTAAGAAGGAAAGCGGGTCTTTCACTTTGCGCTTCAAGACAGAAGAGCCGAGAAACCAATGGGAATCTTGTTTGAGGCACTTGAAGACAACTGAAATGAACAGTCAGATCCATCGCCGTGTTCGTGATTCACGTGGCTCCTTGGGAGCCTACGACTCCTATGATGCTACTGCAGTGAATTCAAATGGCTATCCGGCTTCACAACAGACTGCTATTTCTGATTCGCCCCACAGAGCGCCACAATCGCAACGCCATAATTCGTCATCCTCGACCTTCAGTTTGATAAGGTTTGGTAAACACAGAAGTGACACCATAGCCAACGGCTCGCAGAGGATTTCCAATTCATCCCTCAACAATGGCCACAGCCCTTCTGACACTTCTACATCCTCAGCGGGGCTGCGGAACCCTCCTATCATCCAGATCAAACTCATCTTCAACAATTCCGAGATCGGTGAGTCGTTGAGTGTGCATTCTGGCACCCAATTTGGAGAGTTGCATCAGAAGATTTCCCGTCACATTTCATTGTTCAGCGACTTGCAAGATGATGTAGTCATCACCAAGCTCAAATACAAGGACGAGGATGGCGATTTTGTTGTGATGGACTCAACCGACGACTGGGAGTTGGCTTTGGAGATGGCGGACGAGATCTACGACTACGACGAAGACAAGACGTTGACCATTTGGGTGTCTTGATAGCTATGATTTCCACCAAATGCCAAGCAAATGACGAAACATCCTAGAGATCGGATAATAACCGATATGTAATGCAGGCACAATAGTGACCATTCAATCGTCACTATTGACTACCAATGAAATGCAGAACTTACTCGCAAATTAAGGAAAGTAAGTGGATAAATCTCTTGCTCAAACATACTCTCCAGTGAAGATAATGGTGAGTAGAAATATCTCTTGGAAGGCTCAGGAGGATCTGCACATATTCTGCCCAGCGATCTGAGCCAATAGTCCGGTTGCAACTCTTCGCATCCGGCAGTGAGAAGCAAAATGTTCTTTTTGGCTATTGTGCGAACGGTCTGCACTAGGCAAAAGATTTGCTGAATTAGGTTTTCAATACCCTGCACCGCAGCACGGTTGGAAGTAAGTTTCCCATCATGATATGGTTGACAAGATCATTAAATTATGGAATCTGAACTCATGTTATACACCTTTCAGTTGTCTGTTCAATCATTACAATTTAGGGCAGCAGCCTCATGTCCAGAACAGGTGTTCTTTTTATAGCATATGTGTACGGCAGAAGATCGGCCTCTCCTGTACTGATGCAATAGATTACTTCTAAGTTGACTTCAGCAAGCTTGGAGTTGGTTCTATTAATGGCGATGGCCTACAATGATGACGTACTATCGTTTTCAAGTCGATTCTCTACTTCAGGTCCTATCTAGCATGGTTCTCTCTCCAACTCTGCGGGTTTTTCGTCCATTAATGCGAGGTGCTCCACTGCATTCTCAGATGGAGCCGTTAATCCGTTTCGGCTGGGTAAATTCGTTGATTTCTGCGCTGGAAATCGAAATTGCACGTGGTAGATTCCCTATGGATATCCCTTGCTATCTTACAGGAAAAATGCCAGCGTATTGTACAACTTCCTAATTGACTAGTATGAGGCGATGGACCGTGGGACTACGAAATTTCTGATTCGAGTGGCCTAGAAGAGATGACTTTCTGGGCTAGCGATCTCAGCGACTTGTTCTTATGGCCGCGTCGCCTCGTTGTGGGAATTTTTTTTTTTTTCTGATGTCCAACGGCACTCTTTGCAAGATGGTTCGCATGACACCTCAGTTTCGGATCATGGAGAGTAATTGAGCAGATGTGAATCCTATCAACGTGGGAGCCATTCATCGATTTGAGGGTCTCTGCCGATTTCATTGTGCTGTGTCACAGACCTAATAACCTCTTCGTTTTTCCTCGCAGCTCGCAGATTTTTCGATTCCAATGCAGATATCATCAGCACCGTTGTGTTGCTCAAGACAAGAAGGGGAAATACTTCCGAGCGCAAAAAGCTGAAGCAATTACCAAGGTAACTGAATCAGTGGATTCATGCTCGGATTTGGTATAACTCGCTGGTATTCTCCGATGGTGGGTTTTGGTGTGGTAAGTCAGTTCGGGGCCGGTGGAAGACGACGATGTTCTGAGACTTGGCATCCGGTGGTTGATTTCCCTTTTATTTGAGACATTGAAAAAAAAAAAAATAATAAAATGGTCAACAGAGTAACAATGTCCCCGTTAAAACCTTATGAAGTGTCCCTTGTTGAAATCAAAAAATGACAAACAGCTGTGGTTCAGGCAGTAAGTTCACTACAATGTGGATTTCAAATTGTGATGCCCAACCTCTTCCAAGCAGTAACTTTCAACACAGCACCGCTATCGAGCGATATCTGTTCGAGACTTGCACCTCTTTCTGACGATACTTCCTGCTTGAAATTCTCCGGTCGAGCGGTGATCTGATTGCCGATAATTCGTCGGACGTTTCGGCAGCAGACAAAAAGAAAACTGCCTCGAGACTTGTGGACTGCCAGCATTGAACGAAAAGAGCTATGAAGTCAAACAGATCGTTGAGGTCAAGAAATCATCGCCGTCTAGTTGCAATTGTGGGCGTACTTAATGCCTTGTGTAACCCTTTGTCTGTTATTGGCTCCAGCGATGCATCCCATGGAAATTGACTGAATGGTTGCGTTCATGGCGGTTGTCGGCAATCATGTGCTTCGTTCGGATACGCCTTTTGATTCAGAATGTACGTTGGACGGACTCATTTCTTTACTTCGTCCCTGCTACAACAAATCTACCCTTATTATACCATTGGCACCACTGAATTCAGTGGCCATCAATAAATCCACGAAAACTCCCCACATCTGTATTGCTCCATGAGGCGACGTCTGGTGCAGCCGACGAAGTTCATAACCTCATTCATCAAACAATAATTTTGACGAAAAAAACTTTAATGGGTACCTGTAGAGATCTCACGCGCAGACCTTGGTATGTCGTTTTTGTAAAACTACAAGTCCATACGACTTCCCCATTCATTGAGCCACATTCACGGATGTCACTTTGACAAATTATTGAAGCATAACGTAGCTCTCTCCATTTTTTTTTTAATTCAAAATGGCTCGTAGAGGCTACGGCTCCACATCTCCTGGTTTCATCCTAAAATGCCTACAAGACTCATGCAAAGGCCGCGGACGTTCAAAGTAAATGCCAGAACAACCCGCTCTGAACAGGAATAGGCTGCCGAATGATGGCGGAAACACTATAATAATTTCTTGGCACTCCTGCCAAATCCAGCCAATAGACACATTGTAGCATGTGGCTCCTACGCCGGTTCTTCGGAGACAACGCCCCGGCAACCAATATGATTTGGCAATTCCTGTAGGTTGCGTCCGACACTTCAACCTCGGTATTGTGCGATTCGCCAGATTCCACCCGATCAGGCACATAGCGCATCAATGGAAGCAGGATGGGTACAATTGCAGGTGGGGGATCCACCAGGTCCGCCTTATATTTTGCTGGCATCGAAGTTCTCAATATCTACAAGTTCTGCCAATCCGAAAATAGGTGGCTTGTGCCTTGCCAAGCCGTCAGGGTTCCTTTGACATGTTTTAGACACACTAGATTTTCTTGGAATGGGGCGGGATTTTTCTTGTGAGTTTCCTGGATATGTGCGCCGGTCGCACGGTTATGCCTTGGTTGGATGCAGTCTGGTTTCTGCAGCGCCGTAAATTGATGCATGATGGAAAAGATAATTTGGCCAATATGAAGCGAGCCTTTAAACTACGAAACATGGGTATATGGGGCGGCACATAAATAGCTGGGGTGGCTGCTCGCTTGTGTTTGTAGCCTAGTTAATTTTGCCCAGGTTTTTCTTCTCTGGCCAGCCATGCGTTATCTCTTCCTTTTGTTGTGGCCCTCAGTCGCATTTGCCAAATATGTCTACAACTATGAGTTCTACGGTCTTGGCGGACAGTCGCTCTACAGTTGTGGATATGCCATGAGCACTATTGGTACTTTTTGTGCTGATGCCGATGCTTACGAGTGTTTTTGCACTAATGAAAATGCAATGATGACCATGACTGGATGCTTTGCAGTCGATAACAGAAACGTTCCTGAAGTTTACGACTTCTACGCTCATTACTGTCTGGAATGGTACAACTCCACGTTCAAGCCTGATGATTTGAAGGAGTTGTACCAGAGGTACTTGGTGGAGGCCAAGAACTCGTCTGAGATCGAAGGCTTCAACGTCTCCGTCGCTGTCGACGTTCCCTTATTGATCTTGAACACCACCTACGTTCATATGATGGATGAGGCCTACAAAGTATTTTTGGGTAACTACGACCACTCTCTCTACTATGGTGCCGGAAGTCTCGCATACTGGGCATTGATGGCTCTTATTGCTGCTGTGTGCAACTGGGGGGTGGTGATTTTCCCTGGCGCAAGAGATGTGTTTAATGGAACCTTCAGTAAGATGTTCCGGAAATACGTGACGCTCCCAGCTTTGGCTAAAAGAAAGAAGAGCGTACATCAGGGCGCCTTCTATGTGTTCGACTTTTTGATTCCTTCCAGAATGGAGAGTGCGGTCATCATTGGCTTTTTCTGGTTCTTGTTCATTGTTTGTGCTGTCGAGATCTACTTCGTGAGCGGCGATCCTATATTCATCGTTAAGGAGCAAGCACTCACCAGATACATCTCGGACAGAACCGCTATTATTTGTACGCTCTTGACGCCTTTGCTTCTTCTTTTCGGAGGACGCAACAACTTTTTGCAATGGGTAACCAGATGGAAGTTCTCCACCATGATCGCCTACCATAGATGGATTGCCCGTATGGTTGTGGCCATGGCTTTCATCCACTCGGTTGGCTACACTTGGATGTACGTCACTGAAGGTTACTACGTTGAGGAAATGGAAGAGGAATGGTTGATCTGGGGTGTTGTCGCAACCACTTGCGGTGGTCTTATTTGTTTCCAGGCTTTGCTCTTTTTGAGAAGAAGAGCCTACGAGATTTTCTTGGTGATTCACATTTTGCTTGCTGGCTTCTGGGTCATCGGTATGTGGTTCCATGTTTGTGTCATGGGATACTCCCAAGTGATGTACTCGTGTTTTGCCGTTTGGGGTTTCGATAGGTTTGTGAGAGTGGTCAGACTCTTGTGGTTTGGCTTCCCCAAGGCCCAACTCTCATTGTTGCCTGACAATACCTTGAAAGTGGAAGTACCTAAGCCTAAATCGTGGCCCTCTATTGCTGGTGGACATGCATGGATTCACTTTATGCTCCCACTCACGTTCTGGCAGAGCCACCCTTTCACTTTCATCGATTCGGTTGAAAAGAGTAACACCATTGTTTTCTTCTGCAAGGTTAAGAAGGGTATGACCGCCACCTTGTGCACCAAGTTGCAAAACTATCCAGGAAAGACCACCACCATGCGCGTGGCTGTTGAAGGTCCTTACGGCGAGACCTGTCCAGTGTCTAATCACTCTTCATCAGTCTACATTGCTGGAGGAAGTGGTATTCCGGGTATCTACTCTGAAGCTGTCTCGATGGCCAAGAAATCCAAGGACAGTAGCAGAAAGACGAAGTTGATTTGGATTGTTAGAGAAGTTGCAACGGTTGCTGGATTCCAGAAGGAACTCAGTGCTTTGAAAGAACTTGCTATTGAGACTGTCGTCTATATCACTAGGGAAAGTCTGACTGCTGTTGTCGAGGAGCTCTTCGTCAACACTGATCTGAGCAGTTTGGAAAAAGACAAAGAGGGAAGCATGAATGGATTGTCGACGTTGGAGGAGACTTTCCCTCATATTGAATTCCGCTTTGGTCGTCCTGACTTGAAGCAAGTGATTGTGGAGGAGATTTCCGAAGCTGCTAACAGTGTCGCCTTCGTGACCTGTGGCCATCCATTGTTGGTGGATGACTTGAGATACAATGTGGTGAACCAGATTGACCACACTAGCAAGAGATTGGACTTCTACGAGCAGTTGCAAGTCTGGGCCTAATTATTCATGGCCAAGCAATTATATTTGTTAATGAGCTGTTAGAAGCACTTACAGCACCTTAAGTTACGAATTATTATATTTTTATTTTACTGAATCAAAGAATGACAAAATGGAGGGTGCCATACTGCTATACATCCTGTTGTAGTTGTAACATTAAAATGTTCTTTCCTCAGGCCGGCACATGTGGTCCAACATTTTCACAGTTTATTGTATTTCTTCGACGATATAAATAATGTGAAGCGTCGCTTCGTCAATGTTGCCAGCGATGAACATTTCACATCTTTTTTCGAAGGTATTGTTTCCACACATTCGAGAGTTCATCACAAATACTCCCCGTCGAAAACCACTTCTACCCAAGGCCAACTCCTCAATTCAACACCTTGTTGTGGCTACACAACCATAGCTTTCAGCAGCCTCCTCCTTGAACCTTCCGTCTTCTTCGCGAGGAGATTGACATCTCTGGCCATCTCAAGCACCGGAGTTGGTATGGATATATTTGGTTTGGCAAAATCAGCACTTCTAACTTTCTCCAAGCAAATTTTCATTAGCAAAACGTTAGGTCTATCAGGACATTGCATCTGTTGGCTAGTGCATTTCAAGGGCCTCCTCAATGGTCAGCACAGTGACTTTGCACTGCAAAACTCAAAGAGTCCATGAACACTTACCTTGCAAACAACAACAGCAATTTTAGAGAACATCTTATGTGACTTTTTAATAAGCCATTCAACTTGAAGATTTGTTAGTCGTATCCAAGACCTTCGTTTTCAACTCAACGGCTGTTTGAGGGAGCAAAGCAGTTTGTGTTACGGGCAGTGAAACTTCCAAGGGTATAGCGGAAAATTTTTAAAATCAGAAAATATGTATGGTGCCATTCAGTTGAGTTTCCGAAATGTTTCCGAATTAAAAAGAAATGTATATCCTTGTTATTTGTTGCCTTTCGGGTGCCTATATTGGATGATCCAAGTCGCGGCATATTTGTTTGTATAGAACGCCAGCAAGCCGTGATAACCGTGGCAATCTCACCTGACCGAAACAATGATGTTTTCAATTATAGTGTCAAATTTGGGGCTGGCCGATCGTAGACAAAGTGCCGTTTCGTGACGATAAACTGTAAGGTAGCCAGACCAAAAGGATCCTGTCTATCGTAAGCCAATTACATCCTTTAATATTTCAGAATCGGTTAGTCCCACCAAGTGCTGGATATCCGCTTGAATTTCTCAGCTTGTGGTTGTATTTCTTGCCTTAGAAAATCTCTGATTCGTCCACTGATACGAGTCTTTGCAAGGCACTGTCTCTCTCAAGTTGATAACATCAGCTTTTGATTTTGAAGAATTATTATAAGAATCATACCGCGATGTTGGTCGAGTTGGCGGATTCGAGCACTCTACTTGTCAATCTTCCTGCCTGATGGTCCGAACCTAGCAAGATAGACACAGAAACGAGATTACTCTAATGAGATTATTCGACCACCTATGGTAGGCCTATAGCATACTTTTTATTGCATTGCTCTTAGCTAGACTCAAGAAATAGCGAAGATTGCAAAAGTGAAGAAACTCGGCATTTCAAATTAAGGTAGACATTTAATCAAACTTTTGAAATTCTCCGCCAAATCTTCCCGCTATCTCTTCGTATCGGCCATTTCGCAGCAATCTTGCAAAACTCCCGTACACTACTCAAAATTCCGTTTCGGCCCCTCTTCTGCAACCAAAGCTTTCGATTTACCAACCAAGGCTGACGATTACACTGCTTAACCCTTCACCGCAGTAAGCTGCCCATTCATGTGGAACTCCAGTTTATAGCTTTCTCGACACAGTAGAGTGTTATGCAGTCTGTTGAACAGTGCACAGAATGGGTGCGGCTGGCACTAGAGTGGTGGAGTTAGGTGACATATCTCCAGTACACAATCCCATTAGCGTAGAGATCCGGATAAATACGGGATATAACTCTAAGGGTGTAGATTACGGATATACCGATGCTGTATTTGCCGTCTCAATGACCAACTATGAATGGACAAGGAAAGTCTAGACCACACAAGTGCGTATACCTACGGTCTGCCAGTCTTGAAAGGAGACAAGGAAAAAGAACTCAAGAGTTCGTTTACAAGGCTTTCCCTAATTGAAAGCTAGTAATATTTCCAACCTTCTCTACCAAGCGGTATATACTGCATGAGAATCATAGTATCTTACTGAAGAGTTAAAAGATTCCTGCAAGTTAGCAAGTAAGACTGAAGACACTCAGTCTCTGGAGTAATACACCGTAAAGACTAATGGTTAATTTTAAATAACTTGCGTCGGAGTAGAAAAGCTCCTGCTGTTCTTGAAAATAACCCCGCAGACCAACTAAAGTCTATGCCAAAAGATAAAATACACAACAGCTGCTTTATCTCCCAGAGTGCATGTACCACGAACGAACTGCTTATGTCCATCTCAACGATTCCAGTCACCTGACTGCAGCTTATCAACATCGCGAATCTAATTCGTCTGTTACATTTTTCACTTGACTCCAACTTCTCTCTGATAGCGGCAAAACTGGCCGCCACGCTCATTTTCACCACAAAACAACTTTCTCATTGGCGTTAGCCGTGCTGGATCCACCCCGTTTCCAGTTTTTGTCAATTTTTTAGCTTTGCTGGTTGATATAGTGCTACTGCACTCATAACAGCATGATGGTTGGTCAATTATCGGTTTTTCGAGGCTTGAGGACGCTCCAAAGAACGGTCTCCAGAGCAAAATTCTCGACTTTCCCCTCACATGTTTTTGCTGCCCGTCTAGCGGCCAGACTGTCTGTCCACATCACCAGAAGCATCCACATGACTCCGATCAAGAAGTTCTCACAAACTTCAGCCGTTCGGAAAGAGATTCCCTTTGCTGAGTTGTCGGAGGAAGATCAAGCCACCTTGACCGAAGAAAGAGCCGCTGACAATGTCGATGTGTGCATTGTTGGAGGCGGTCCCGCAGGATTGGCTACTGCCATCAAATTGAAGCAGTTGGACAACGAGGAGGGTAATGGCGACTTGCGGGTTGTTGTTTTGGAAAAAGCAGGCGATTTCGGCTCGCATATCGTCTCTGGTGCTGTGCTCGAGCCTCGTGCATTGAAGGAGCTTTTCCCGGACAGCGAACATTTGAACGAAGATGGCAGTGGCATTCCGTTGCCTGAAGACTTGGTTACACTTGTTGAAGAAGACCACATGAAGTATTTGACAGAGGAATACGCATTTTCCTTGCCTGAGCCTCCTCAGATGAAAAACAAGGGCAAGAACTACATTGCTTCGCTTGGTTCGGTGGTGCAGTACTTATCCGAACAGGCAGCCGAAATCGGTGTGGAAACCTACCCTGGAATCTCCGTCAGCGAACTTGTATATACTGAGGACGGAGCGGTGAAAGGTGTGGCCACCAAGGACGTTGGAATCGGCAAGGATAACGCACCCAAACTGTCGTTTGAACGAGGCATGGAATTCCATGCCAGAGTCACTGTTTTAGCCGAAGGCTGCCACGGCTCGCTCAACAAAAAGGCCGTGAAGAAGTACAACTTGCGCAAGAGCTCCAATCCGCAGACTTATGGACTTGGAATCAAGGAAGTTTGGCGTGTTCCCGAGGAGAACTTCGTCAAGGGCTTTGTGGGTCACACTATGGGCTACCCATTGCCTGCCGACGTCTACGGAGGTGGCTTCATGTATCATTTTGGCGACGGGTTGGTTTCCGTTGGTTTGGTGGTGGGTCTCGACTACGCCAACCCATACATCTCGCCATATCAGGAATTCCAGAAGATGAAAACACATCCGTACTACGCGAACGTGTTGGAAGGAGGAGAATGTATTTCGTACGGAGCCCGTGCCTTAAATGAAGGTGGATACCAGTCGATTCCACAATTGCACTTCCCAGGAGGTGTGTTGGTGGGATGTTCGGCTGGGTTCATGAATGTGCCAAAGATCAAGGGTACCCACACCGCCATGAAGTCTGGAATCGTTGCTGCCGAGACAATCTTCGATACCATCAAAGAGCTTGATGCCGTGGACGAGGAAACTGACATGGAGGAGCATGTTTTCGACTTGAAGCAATACGAGGAAAAGTTCAAGAACTCGTGGGCCTACGAGGAACTCTTCCAGGTGCGTAACGTGCGTCCCTCGTTCAATGTGTTGCCCGGACCCCTTGGATTTTTAACTGGTTTGGCCCACTCGGGGTTGACCACCATGTTGACCCAGGGGGCCGAGCCATGGACGTTATCGCACAACCACACCGACGCAGAGTCTACTAAAGACGCCTCCAACTACACCGCTATCGAATACCCTAAACCAGATGGAAAGCTCACCTTTGACATTCTCACGTCTGTGTCCAGAACAGGAACTTACCACCAGGAAGACGAGCCATGCCACTTGAGAATTCCTCAACAGGACTACAGAAAGCATGCCGACATCTCATGGCCAAAATACAAGGGCGTGGAGCAGAGATTCTGTCCAGCCGGAGTTTACGAGTACATTGAGGATGAGGCCGAGCCCACGGGAGTTAAGTTCAACATCAACAGCCAGAATTGTATTCATTGCAAGACATGTGACATCAAGGTGCCTACCCAGGACATCGATTGGGAGGTTCCTGAGGGTGGAGACGGCCCCAAGTACTACATGACTTAATTGGCAGCGAGATGGAGGATTATCAGTAGACCACTTGCTTAATTGATAGATAGACGGAAGTAGGATTATCAGACTTCTTGACTTAATTGATAGATAGATGGAAGTAGGATTGTCAGTAGACTACATGACATGATTAATGGATAGATGGTAGTAGAATTATCAGAAGACCACATGAAGTGATTAATGGATAGATGGTAGTAGAATTATCGTAGATTACTTGACTTATTTGATAGATAGATGGAAGATCTAGGATTACAGTAGGCTACCTGACTGAATTTATAGATAGATGGATGATTAGGATGAGCGGAGGACGGAAAGTAAAAATAGCATGTCAGGGCAGGTTCTGGGCATGCTATGACACAGATTCTGGGCAAGTTGTGGCATCCGTTATTTCCGTTGGTAAATAATCCCTGTGCACGATAATGTTCTCCACACCACTTTGAATAGTTCGACATTAAACGTTGCATTTGTCTTGCAGTCCAGTGTCCCGAGAATTTCAACAGACTGGAAAATGCTTCCGAGCTTCCAGCATCCTCCAATTGCCTATCTTTGTAACTTTTTTGTACTTACCCCACGGGGATTTTCTGGAGTCTCGGCATCCAACCAAATTGCAACTCAGCCACCTTCACAGCGTTCGTGATGATCTCTGCACAAAACCCTACCCTCTATAGCTCGTGACCATGTCCGTGCGGACATGCCTGGTCATGTGAAGGTTCATCACAAGAGTACATCCGCAAAGAGTAAGTCGGCCA
Source organism: Sungouiella inulinophila (assembly GCA_030562885.1). NCBI lineage: Eukaryota > Fungi > Ascomycota > Pichiomycetes > Serinales > Metschnikowiaceae > Sungouiella > Sungouiella inulinophila. The sequence goes on from JAKUAG010000021.1 coordinate 197,645, forward strand.
TAGGTGCGAACCCCGAAGTCTGCCTAGTTAGGCATATCACTGCACACTGCGGACGATCTCTCTGCTCACTACCTATTTGGGCAAATTGTGCATGCTCAACCTACCTCGTTGCAACTTCTCCACCTCGACTATAAAGAGCAACCAACCTCCAATTCTTGCGTCGCAGCATTTTTTTATACCATTCGACACTTCCATCTCCCTCTCCTGCCAAAATGAAACTTTCCTCCGTAATTGCCGGCGCCCACCTTGCTGCTCTCGGAATGGCTGCGGACCAAAGCGAAGTGGACTTCCTCACGGCATTAGTGTCGGACTACAACGACCACAAGACGGAGTACTTCAATTTCATACGAACAGCCACCGGTTACCCGCCCGACTTGACTCGCTTGGCCGTGGAAATCAGAACTTATACCGACGATTCATATACGACATTGTTGGACGACGGCGGCCTCAATGGAGACTCGTTGATGAGCTATGCCACAAATCTCCCATGGTACTCGCGTGTTGCTGCCGCTGCGGGAGAGGATTCCGGCAGCGGGTCCGGCTCGTCTGGCTCTTCCGCCAGCTCCGGCTCGTCCTCCGCCAGCTCCGGCTCATCCTCTTCATCCAGTCCTTCCCTGACAGGAGGAAGTGGTAAGTACGTGGCTCCGGCCGGCGCATTGGTCGGAGCGGCAGCAATTCTCTTATTGTAACCTTTAATGCATTCATGATATCCCTCTTTAGTTCATCTATGATATCCTTCTCTTGTTCGGTGTAGGTGCCGTGATGAAAAGCATCAAGTACTGGAGGTTCCACAAGAAGTTGTCAAGACAGTCCACAGGAATGTTGTTTGAGATGAGATGGTTGGCCATGTTATCGTGGTAGTATTGCGAGTAGAGATCTGCGATCAGACTGATGAGGAAAACAAGATTCTTGTTGAGCAAGTTAAGACCTTCTTCGAAGCGAACGTTCTTGAGAGTGAAGTTGCGGTTGGGATTTTCATAGGATGCGAACTTTTGGGTGTGGTCGCCGTTGTAGAAGAGCGGAAACGTCACCTTGATGGCTCCATTGAGTTCCATCGTATGGTTCTTGTTAGTTGGCGTCAATTGCTGCGGAGAAATATTATCCACTAGGTAGCTTCCATGGACCCCGAACTTCATGGGGTACTTGAGCGTCACGTTCATGAGTTCTGCTAGAGAGATCATCAATAGAACAATATATGAGAGTCCTGCGTTGATGGTTTCAACGGTTATGGTGGGTTCATGCTCGGTATCCGCTTCACTACTACCGTTTTCGCCATCTGGCAAATTCCCGTTTACCGTACGCACTTCGCTCTGTCCGTGGTAGCAGAAGTCTAGTATTTCTCGGATGGTCGCCGGGAACTCGATCCCGCAAATGGAAAATCGCCCCGTCTCTTCGAGCTCTATGAAGTAGACGTCTTTCAATACTGCTCCAATTTCTTGCAAGGTGGTGATCAATGCAGGGTAAATGGACAGATTGAGGGATTCATGTAGTGGCTCTATCTGCGCCTCCACAATCTCTAGTCGCTCCGAGCACATGTCTTTGAACTGAGGAAAATCTTCCTCAATGATGTGAGTGGATCGACCCATGTGAAGCTTTTTGAGGTAAACCTCGGAGAGCAACGCATCATTGGCGCCGTTTTGCCGAGCAATGTACTTGTGTAGGGTGTGAAGGTCGAATTTCAAACTCGATATGTGTTGCGGAACGTCGTGATCCGGAGTGTTTTTGATATTGGCCATAAGCTCGTCAATCTGACCTGAAAGCTTCTCCTTGGCCTCTTGAAACTCCCGAATTCCCATGTAGAGACTCGTGAGGTGTCGTATATCGTCAAGCGTGTACGACGGCTTTATTGCTTTACTCCTGCTTCTGGTTATATTCAATTGTTTAGCCTTCTCCACAATAGACGAATCTCGGAGATCTGTTCGTAGACAATAGTATATGTCATTGAAGCGCCAAAGAAGGGTATTAGGAACAAAGAGGGACTCGTCGTCCCAGATGTCCAACTTCTCAGTCTCAAGTAGATTTCGAAGATCCACTTTCAACTTATAAAAGAGCGTCCATTTGTCCATGTGGAGTCTCTTGATCCACACGCAGACCTTCACCTTGTATAGACGGCGACCCAAATCCGGTAGCGAAACCGGCCCGAAATCTCCCCCCGTGTACGCCACAGCAACTTCACTGGCGTAAAGAAGCGTATCTTCGGAGTTCTGGAGAGTGTAGAAGACATTGAACGGCCCATCCACGCCTAGCGACGACCTTTTGGATTTTGGCTGCAGCTCTACAGCAACCTTGACACTAAAGTTGCGGATACTTAATAGCTGGAGATCCCTGAGCAGATGGGTGCCCATTGGATCGCTGGAAGGTTAGAAATTGGTGTTGTGGTTCAAGGTGTACGGATTTGTGGGTAGTATGTGAATGGTGATAATGGTTGCGAAAGATGGAAGTGAAGAAGAGGGAGAGGAGGAATCGGGAGGAGGAAACAAGAAAGAGCAGGACAACAGGAAAAAAATTGGAAAACCAAGAAAAACAGGCAGAAGTTATTTTTGCGAGTCGGACAGAGGCGAAATTGGTGAAAAGATACTTCTATCGTTATTCCTGTCCACCCTCATTGTTACTGCTAACGATGGTATAGTAATAGATTGCGCGACAATCAGTGTTTTTGTTCTTTAATGTTCGTTTCACTCAGTCTGAATTTATTTAAGTGGTTCTCTATTCGCTCTATTTATGGGAATCAACGACATTTTGTTGGTCCGAGCACAAACTGTAAACTACTGCAAATATACACTCATTACTGTCCCTTCATTAGGTATTAAGATTGTATCGTCAGTTGGGCACATACTACCTGAATTATGTATGGATAAAATGGTTTCTAGAAGTAATAGATTATATATAACGGGATAACAAAATGGAAGATTTAGTCTCATACGGTTCAAATTTAAGTTAATCTTCAATCTTTGTGTTTGGTCGCCGACCTGATAATAGAGTGGGGCCAGGGCATCACCATGGACACGATTGGTTATCCATGTGGAATACCCGAATTGACCAATAATATCTCTTCGTATTCTTTCTTTCTAGAATACTTAGTAACTTCGTACTTTTTTCATATATCGTGAATTATGAGTCTTCGTACCAATGCATCTCTACCTGGAAAATAATAGCAATGGTATTCAAGTGAACTTGCATAATTCCGCATCCAGTGTATTGGCGCGATTCTGGTGCCAAATGTTCAGTGATGTAATTGCTACTGTTCACAACCTCAGCAAAAACGACATCACATTCGTGAAAAAACGGCCATCATGTCAACTTTAACGTCCTAAGCCCTATAATTTGTTTCCACTATAATCCTTAAAAATCCGTAAACTGCAGCGATCTTGCACAATTGCAAGTCACCTCCAACTTCTACAGTGTCCTTGTAATATCTTCTTTTTTGTTCATTTCTAGCATACTATCGTAACGGTCTCATGTCTCAGGATTGAAACGTCCAGCACCGTGCTTGTCATCGCCCTCCTCCAAAATAATCTTGATCACGTCGTCCACGTTGGCCTTATTCCCAAATTCGTTCTGCAACTCGGACTTGGAGGCCTCATCTAGCATTCCTTCAACGCCTCCCTGTCTGTTGACGAACACCTTGTAAATGGACAAAATGTCAATCAATGGCACGGTCTTGTCGCCGCTCTTGTACTTTTTGATTTCCTCCGGGTTTTCCGTGAAGATGACAAAGTCGTTTTCCTTGCCTTTGTAGAAGATCTTGTGAGGTTGGGCCATTTTGGAGGAATTGTTTAGATTGTTATTTTGCTAAACTAATTTTATAATGTGCTTGTGGTGGCAGAAACGGCCCATATATATAGCAATCCTGGGTGGAGAGCAATTGCTGGTGTCCCTCATTATACCGGCAAGGGCATGACGAAAACTTACGTGCAATGTTACCGAAAGAGGAGGCCACCAGTGAGAACGTAATCTTGTTTTTTTTCTAGAGAATTCTTTTTTTATAGCAATTGCTCGTATGACTCAAAAAAAATTTCTTCCCGGGCGACAATTGTGTTCATTTTATTTTCCGAACAGTATCCAGACTCGAGTCTGCAGACAAGTAACAACCTTAATGTGGAAGTGGAGTGTCTACCCCACTCATGGGAGGTCCATTAAAAGCCGTTTGCATAAGAGCACTAACCAATTCTATTATTTTTTATACTTTGATGATTCGAGAAAAATTAATTTTGCCAGCAAAAAGCATGGTGAAGGATGCGAGGTTCGAACTCGCGCGGACAACAGTCCAAAAGATCTTAAGTCTTCCGCCTTAGACCACTCGGCCAACCCTCCGGTATGCGGACATATTTTAGCAGAAAATTGTACATATCGTACAGAAAAGAGCAAAATAAACACCCGTACACCAGGCTGTGATCTACGTTTTTGCACCCAAGACATGAGAAGCATTTTTATTTTTACGAATCAAGATTATATATTTTAGCTACTAAAAAAAACTAAACAATACAAATGTAAGCAGGGGGGAATTTCAAAATAGCCAAGTCGCAACCCAGTGTCTCGTTATCACCGTCCCTGCTTTTGTAACAGATTGTATCAGTGTTCCTTGTTTTAATGTTCCTTATTTCTTCTTTGGATCGTTCCTGATAGCAGCCCTAGCGGCCCGTTATCAGCCCGCTCGAGCGTTCTGCCTTATCAGCCTTCTAACCAACTAGATATCGAGGTTCGAATCAAAGAATACGAATCTTGATTCGTAAAAAAAAAAAGACTGCACTCTTCAAGAGTTATAGCCACGAGTATCATGAAGACCACTCTCAGGTCCGTCGTTGCCCAGCCTTGTCAGGATTGGTCAATTACGCTCCACCCAACTGGAAAAAGTTCTGGGAAATCTTGAAAAAGGCTTCCTATCGCTTGACTTCTCGCGTGGACAATATTCGTTGCTTCAATTCGGGCATGTACTTCGCTCAGACCAAGTGTGGGAAACATCCGACGGCTTGTTCTTTGTGTTTGGACATGTCTCTTTTTGCGGAAAACGAACGTCAAGGCCGTCGGGCTGAACATCTATACCTCAAGTGTTCCGTTTCTGGGTTTATCTGGAAGCATCCCAACATGCCTGAGGTCCTACGTTGTGCAAATGTGATGGTTGGTCGATAAATCCACTCCCATCCGACTCTTTCAATTACAAACAGCTTGATAAGTATGTCTTTATTGTTCAGCGTCTTAACCGCGCTCGACGAACTCGATGGGATGCGTATCCTCTGGATGCCCTCCCTGAGTTAGACGAGCCCGAGTTGAAGCGGTGGATACTTTATTATATGCTGCAGTACAGATAGTCACTAGCTATTGATTAGCGGTGGCAGACATTCAACATTTTTACTTTAAACCACTTTCATATTTTCACTTTCTACAAAAGGGAGTTTTTGGAATTTCCTCCTGCTCATAATTATTTAGTTTAGTATTTTTTTGATTAGTTAGCCAAACTATAGTCTTGATTCGCAATCGAAAAATAGTACGTTTCTTAGAGAACTAGCAAGCTGACGCTCACATTTCTACCTTGAGAAGTACTCAGTCGAAGGAAGAAGTGAAGAAGCATCTTGATTCGTATAAGAACGGTTTTTCCAATCACAGTAAGTTACAATGGCCGCTTCCCTACATTCCAATGAACCAATAAACACTACCCTAGCACATTTAATATGGCCACTTCTTTAAACACTATTCAAAGGCATTATCAAATCCTCGATCCCGCAATATCGCCGTATCATAGATTTCACCTGCAAAGCCCATGCTTCTGTGTAAGGCTGCAGAGCCCATAGATAAGACTATCAGTTTTTAGGAAGAACAAATAAGAACACCACATAACAGTTACATTATATATTACTTTTCCATAAACTAGGCAAGATATTTAGGAATTAGCACAGATGTATGTTACGAAAATATGGCTGTATGTCCTATACGAGAAGTTCTCTCATGCTGAATTCGGCCCTTCAGATCATTCCCAGAAGGCGTCACAGAGAATTGGAACCCGTTTCTCCAGTAATTATAGCATGTTGTATATCTTGGAGTCTCTATGATGATCAAGAACCGAAAATTTCTTTCAGTTAGTTACTTGGATACCAGACTTTCGAGTCTGAGAATATTGTGCCCTGCAATATAATTTATTTCATCTCTCTTCTTGGGATTTTTGTTGCCATTGCAAGCACATTCAAGTTTGTTTTCATGAACTGCTTGGTTAGACTTCTGCTTGGTTAGACTTCTGCTTGGTTAGACTTCTGCTTGCTAGAATTAGAATTAAACTTAGGAGTTTCTGAGTGATGGTACCTACAGCCATACTGCCTGCTTTGATAAAATTCATGTTCAAATTGGGAATTTCACTCTTGCAAAGTCCTGATTCAAATGCATGTTCTTGTGTCTTTAGTCCATTTGTAATGATAACAAACCGTCTCCCTGATCTAAGTAATTCTACATATCTCTCCTTTCCCGCTTCTATTTAGAATAACTAGGCTGCTCAACTAGGCTGCTCAACTAGGCTTCTCAATGTTCTTCGTTGTGCCAAGTTTCTCAGCACTTCATCAGGGCCCGATTGCTTACAGTGCTTGCGACTATATACTGAATACATTAATCAAATGGTCGTCTGGTAGTGATTCTTAGCCTTACCAGATGAGATAATTTTTCTTAGAACTTTGCTTCGCCTCAGCTTGCGAGTGTGAATTTGTGAATCGATCATTTTGAAAGGTCAGACAACATCCTCTGCCGAGATGAAAGTCCACATTTAGATGTTGCACCTATGCAACTCTCGGGGAGATAAGACGGGCAATACTCCTCCACAATGCGTCTCCATGAACAAGAGTTGACAAAAAATAAGAATAGACTCATGTTCGAACTGAAAAAATATCTAATACATTGAATAGCGATTCAAAATCAAACGTCTTGAAACCTTTTTATTTTTCAGCTTTTCCATAGAAAGCGATTTTCCGGACGGCGGGACCGAAATAAAAAGATTGACATCATTTTGCGTTACCATGCAACTATTCATTGGAGATGACTGAATCTCCCAATTTTCGTGACACCACGGACATTTGGAATTTCCCTTCAATTTCTTCAGTAGGAGTCTCATATGCTTTTCTGATTGTAGTTGTGTGTGTCGGCATGCTGGAAAGTAAAGGTTGATTCATCAACTGACAGCCACCTATCATCTATCTTGGATTGGCCGGTTTTCAAGTATTTCTCTCAACATTGTTGAGTCACAAAGTGCTGTTCCAGTGCTCACCGGTGATGTTGGGGGATCATTACGTTATCTCGCTGGGAAAACCGCAAAAGAGAGCTATCCGACTACATTTGGCGACATGCTAGTGAACGAAAAAAAGAAGAAATGGTATTAAAGAAGTTGACGATCGAATAAAAGGCCCATAGGAAAAATAATGAAATGATGAATGCAATCCTGCTTGAAATAAGCGTAAAGCGAACTTGTCTAAAAAGGCTTTCTTAGCCAAAAAGTGTTTAAATGAACATCAAAGCAACCACCGATGCAAAAATAACCGAAGTTGATGCCTTGACGCTTGGCGCCATACCCGTTAAAATAACAGAAGGTGATGATTCGGAGCCGGAGCCAGAGCCAGAGGCCGAGCCTGATCCTGATCCTGAGCCGGAGCCAGTTCCTGAACCAGAGCCAGTGCCGGAGCCAGGTGCGGAGCCAGAGCCAGATCCTGATCCTGATCCTGATCCTGATCCTGATCCTGAGCCAGTTCCTGATCCAGAGCCAGTTCCTGAACCAGAGCCAGTTCCTGATCCAGAGCCTGATCCAGAGCCTGATCCAGAGCCTGATCCAGAGCCTGATCCAGAGCCTGATCCAGGTGCGGAGCCAGAGCCAGATCCTGAGCCTGCGCCAGAGCCAGAGCCAGAGCCAGAGCCAGAGCCAGAGCCAGAGCCAGTTCCTGATCCAGAGCCTGATCCAGGTGCGGAGCCAGAGCCAGATCCTGATCCTGATCCTGATCCAGAGCCAGAGCCAGTGCCGGAGCCAGAGCCTGATCCAGGTGCGGAGCCAGAGCCAGTTCCTGATCCAGAGCCTGATCCAGGTGCGGAGCCAGAGCCAGATCCTGATCCTGATCCTGATCCAGAGCCAGAGCCAG